>PKMM01047664.1:46732-80280 GCA_002933915.1 Eutrema heterophyllum | reverse complement strand
TTTTTCTTGTGTTTTTAGAACATAAAACTGGATAAACCTCTTCTAATCTCGATTAAGAGACTAAAAGGGTGATTAAAATCGGATCCGGGTCACCCGGAACAAACCGGGTTTGACCCGTTTTTTTGTTGAGTTCGCTGGGCTCGCAGCGACTGGCTCCAGTCGCTATGGCTGGTCGCTGCGAGCTTCTTCGCTGCCCAGAAATCCACAGCGACCGCGTTTGGTCGCTACGTGGTCGCTATGGTTTTGCTGGGAATCTCCTCCATGGTTCTGTAGCGACCGCTTCTGGTCGCTGTGACAGGTCGCTGTGAGTGGGGAGTTCGCAGCGACTGCTTCTGATCGCTGCGTGGTCGCTGTGATATCCCTGGGTTTCGACGGATGGATTTCACAGCGACCCCTCCTGGTCGCTATGGCTGGTCGTTGTGAACTCCAAACTCGCCTTTTGACTCCAAATGCACCTGAAAAGACTCCAAAAACCACCAAGACCCTCTAGGACCTACCTAAGACTCACTAACCTCTACTTACTATGCAAGACTCCCTAAAAATACAATGAATGCATGAAATGAGACATAAAACCGAGACGAAATGCCTGCTAAAAAGAGTGAAAATGCATGAATATCAATCGGCATATTCGACGGTCAGAAATAATCCTCGTTGGAGGATTCGTCTTGCCATCCTAAGGAAGCCTTGTTGGTTTTGAATAAGTCGTAAGTTGTTTTCAAGTGAATAAGCTCCTAGTTTGTAGGAGTTAAATAGTAGTGATCTAGTCTTTAGTTTACTTCCGTAAGTTTCTTTTAGTCTAGTTGTAGAAGACTTAGTCTTCATGTCTTTGGCTATTTAAAGCCTTGCAAGTCGTATCAATAAATCATCGAAGTATTTGCACACTTCTGTCTAAGTATTGAGAATTATATGAGATCAACAAATTTGGTATCAGAGCTTTAAATCGAGAGTGAGAGAAATACAAGTGAGCGGATGAGTGAAAACACGAGTGAGTGAAATGGCAGAGTCAAGTAGCTTTGCGCAGCCAAGCATTCCTAAGTTTGATGGGGACTATGATCACTAGAGCCTTCTCATGGAGAATCTATTGAGATCGAAAGAGTATCAGGGTGTGGTGAAAGATGGGTTCGTCGAGGCAACAAGTGAAGAGACGATGTTCGACGCACCAAAGTAGACGCTTGGTGAAGCGAGACTGAAGGATCTCAAAGCAAAGAAATATGTTCAGTGCAATCGATAAAACTGTTCTCAAAACGATTACACTGAAAGAGACTTCTCAGCAAATGTGGGATTCGATGAAAATCAAGTACCAGGGAAATTTACGAGTGAAGCGTGCCCAATTACATGCTTTGAGTAAGGAACTTTGAGTTGTTGGAGATGAAGACTGGAGAATCCGTTACTGATTACTTTGCAAGAGTGATGGTGGTGGCCAATGATATAAGAAACTACGGAGATGACATGCAAGATGTCAAGATCGTGGAGAAGATCTTGCGTACATTAACTAAGAACTTCAATTACATTGTTTGTTCGATTGAGGAATCGAAAGACATTGATAGTCTCTCAGCAGATGTGTTGTAGAGCTCATTACTAGTGCATGAGCAGAAGATGATGAGACCTAGCAATGGTGGAGAAGATCAAGTGCTGAAGGTCACATATGATGACAGAGGAGGAAGAGGCCGAGGAAGAATGGGCCAAGGAAGAGGCAGAGGCCGAGGAGGAAGATATTTCAATAAAGCCACAATTTAGTGTTTTAAATGTCATAAACTTGGGCATTTTCAATACGAATGTCCAAATTGGGATGGAAAAGCCAATTACACTGAAGTAGATGGTGAAGAAGAGGACATGATGCTCATGGCATTTACAGAAAATGATTAGAAGAAAGAAGGCTGGTTCCTGGATTCAGGCTGTAGCAATCATATGTGTAGAAGTAAAACATTGTTCTCCACACTCGATGAAGATTTTTGTCACTCCGTGAACCTAGGAAACAACTCTCAACTGAAAGTGATGGGAAAAGGAGATGTGAGCTTACGATTGGAAGGAGGAACTCACATCATTTCTGATGTTTACTTCGTCCCCGATTTACGAAGTAATCTACTCAGCATTGGTTACTTCGTCCCCGCCTGTATCTTCTTCTCCCACGAATGGCGGCTCAGATCTACAATTCCTCTCCAACCGCTCACTTCCTCCTCCTCCTCCGAGATGAAGCTTCTCATTGACAGCATCGGATCTGGAAAAAAAAAAGAGAAGCTTTCATTATTTCAAGGAAGAGAAGGAAGAAGAAGAAGAAGAGCGTAGGAGGGAGAGAGAGAAAGAAGGAAAAAAGAAGAAGAAGAAGATCGTAGGAAGAGAGATCGAAAAAAAAAAAAAAAAAAAAGATAAAGCAGATTAAATCCTCACCGTTGGATTAAACCAATCAACGGTGGAGGATCTCAATCCTTGTCTCAATGAACTAGCCAATGAGAAGATTTCATTATTTTGGTTATTTAGTCGCAAATTAGTCGCAAATTTGAGACTATTTTGTGACTACTATTAAAAAAAATCGACTGGGTTGCTAAACGGTCGCAAATTTGGGAATATTTTGTGACAATCAAAAATCTTTACCCTAAACCCTAAACTTTAAGAACCTTAAAAGTTTGAATATGACTTTACAATGATTTTGTGTATATAGCAATTCAAAAATATGTTAAAACTTATAAATAAATAAATTTTGAGATAATTTTTATCTTTCAAAATCATTTCTTATAAAACACATGTAACACTTAGTAGATGTTATGATTAGATTAAAAATTTTGTAAGTGTTATATTTTTTTGTTTATTATTTGATGTTTATGTGTAAGATCTAGTTTACAATTTAAGATTTAGATTTTATGATTAAGGGTTAGAGGTTTAGGGTTTCGAATTTAGGATTTATATAATGATCATAATTAAAAAAATTTGTAAGTGTTGAATGTTTTTGTATATTATTTGATGTTTATTTGTAAAATTTTGTTTACAATTTAAGGGTTAGAGGTTTAGGGTTTAGGGTTAAGGGTTTGTGGTTTGAGTTTAGAATTCATTAATTTCTATAAAAAAATCAAGTGGAGTTGCAAATTAGTCCCAAATTTGGGACTATTTTGTGACTACTATCAAAAATTAGTCTCAAATTAGTCCCAAATTGGTCACAAAAACTGGGTTTGCAAATTAGTGTAAATGTTACCCTAAACCCTAAACTTTCAGAACATATAAGGTTTGAATATTACTTTACAATGATTTTGGGTATATAGCTGTTCAAAAATATATTTTACAATTTAAGATTTAGAGTTTATGATTAAGGGTTAGAGGTTTAAAGTTTATAATTTAGGGTTTATAAAATGATTATATTTTAAAAATTGTAAGTGTTGAATTTTTTGTATATTATTTGATATTTTTGTATATTATTTGATGGTTTAGGGTTTAGAATTAAGGGTTTAGAATACTTTTGTATACTATTTGATGTTTATTTTTTTTTAAATCGAGTGGAGTTGCTAAACCGAAGTAAATCAGTCACAAATTTAGGACTACTTTTGCAAGTCCTTAAACAGTCGCAAATTTGAGACCCTTTTGTGACTTCTCTATTTCGTCGTTAATTTGCGACTATTTTGCAACTGCATTGCGAGTAGTCGCAAAGTGGTCGCAAATTAGTCGCAAATTAGTCACACTTTCGTCCCACTTTTTTGCGACAAAAAAAAGAGTCACAAAAATTGGTCACAAAAACTGTGTTTTCTTGTAGTGCTCGTTGTTCTCTTTGGTCACCGCGTCTCCAACAATTTTTGTTTTTACAAAACTTTGATTCTCTATCGCTCTTCCATGAGATGCCTTTCTAATTGACATATATCGTTCGCCATTACATGCAACTCCTTACGGAAACAAATATCTGGCAAGTCCAATATGGCCTTCAAATTATCTATCGTCTTTCCTTGCACATTTAGAATAGTGTTCATGATGTTGTCGAAAAAGTTCTTTTCAATGTGCATCACATCTAGATTATGGTGCATCAAATGGTCATTCCAATATGGCAAATCCCAGAAAATACTCATCTTGTGCCAATTGTGGTACTTGCCACAGCCGTCAACGGGATAATGCCCATTACCCCCGCATGAAACTGTCTTGTCAGCACCAAAATCTCTCAACTAAGTCATAATATAATTCCCATCTAACTCAGGAGGTGGACCATCAAAAACTTTTTTGTTCTTTCTAAACAATGTTATGCTCCGACGATATGGATGATCATGCGGTAGAAATCGTCGATGACAATTGAACCAAGAAGTCTTACGTCCGTTTTTCAATTGGAACGCATCAGTGTTATCTTGACAATACGGACACGCCAACCTTCCATACGTCGACCATCCAGATAGCATACCGTATGTTGGGAATCACTTATGGTCCACATAAGTACCGCACCCATCATAAAATTCTGTTGCAGGGAAACATCGAACGCTTCAACACCATTTTTCCACAACATTCTCAACTCATAAATTAATGGCTGCAAGAAAATATCGAGAGATCTCTTAGGATGCTCTGGACCGGGGACAAGGATTGTGAGAAACAAAAACTCTCGTTTCATGCACAAATTTGGCGGCAAATTGTAAGGTTTGACGATTACTGGCCACAACGAATATTGTCTCCCATGCTTTCCAAAAGGGTTGAATCCATCCGTAGATAACCCGAAGTATGCGTTCCTTGGCTCACACGCAAAATAGGATAAACCTCTTGAAAATGTTTTCATGCTTCTGCATATGAGGAATGTGCAATCTCTCCATCTGATTTATGTTCTGCATGCCATCTCATAGACCCTGCCGTGCGCTCAGATTGATATAACGTCTTTAACCTATCAGCTAGGAGCAAACACCACATATGTTTATGTGGAACAGATACTATGTGGAACAGATACTCTGCCACCTGTATCCTGATACCCATCTGGACTGCCCTTGGAGCCACCGTCCCATTCCCAGGCTGATCTTGGAAGCTTGCATATGTCGAAAGCAGAAGGATCGCATATCGTGTGGTTAAGACAGTGCCACGTGGGGTATGCATCTGTGAAAACGGTGATAAATATCTGCTGAGCATCGAAGAGCAAAGCGAGTCCAACGAGGAATACCTGAAAAATTTGCCAGAATCCGAAATCAGATAGACTACGTTCGACAATCTTGTCGAAAGTCAATTCTTCGGATCTGGTTTTGTCGTTGATTTCAGAATCATCGGCGAGATGAGACAACAAAGGTTCTGATGGATCAGCCATTATTGTCTAGTTTCGAGTTATAATTTTTTTTTTTTTTTGAGGGGATTGACTATTGATATATTTGCCCTTTGTGTCTGAAATTTAAATGTGTGTTTCTCATTAAATGCAAATGTCAGATTTTAAATCACACCGACTGAATGCTGTTTCTCTTTCAATGGCGTTCATACCTATAAGTCGTTAATATATAATACCACATAATTATATAAAATATTTGTACATATGGATTGGAGAATGTAAAGGATTATATTCCATGTTGGAAGTCGGAATAGATTTGAAACATTACATAAGTTACATGAGTTAATTTATAGATTGCCAACTAATTTAACATGTTATAAGAGGTTGAACATACGCCGTCTCACCGAACCAAAAATTGATCGGGCCCGAAGGTGGCCGATCGATCTGACCTAAAATCGTTTCGATCCAAAATTAGTCCAACCAATCTAACTCGAAATTAATCACACCGTATTTAGTGTATCTCAATATTATTACTAGGTGTAGCACGGGTTTGTATTTATAGATTGGTTTAATATATTTTATGGGTGAGTAATTTCTAAAAGATTATATAATGTTTGATTTTTTTTCTTTTTTGACGTTTTTTATAGAAAAAGTTATTCTTATTTTTTAAACCATTTAAATAGTTAAATAATTTGTAATGATAAAAAAGAAGAGGTTTTTAGAATATTTTTTCATGAAAATGTATTAAAATATGATGTGTCGTTTTCTTCTATTTGTGTAAATTGTTATTTCAATTAAAATTTTCTTAAAATAATAGTTTTTGACCAAATTTATTAACTAATTTATCAAAATACTAACATGTTTGGCAATATGCCACATGTGTAGAAATCATAATTGAAAAAGAATTGCATGACATTTTAGAAAAATCTAAAAAATATTCCTTCAAGATATGCATCTATCTTTTCTATATTTTTCAACACCAACATCATGTTTCTCACCCGCCTCCTTTCTGCTCCGATCAACCACCATCGCCTTTTGATGATGATGTGATACTAGATGGCACTAAGGCAGTGGAGCTTGAACCAGAGCTCGTAGATGAGCTTGCACCAGCGGATGAGCATGAAGACGAGGAGATATATATTGCTTGTTCCAATTGGTCTTATGACTTGTGCTAGACACTACAAGAAAACACAGTTTTTGTGACCAACTTTTGTGACTCTTTTTTTGGTCGCAAAAAAGTGGGACGAAAGTGTGACTAATTTACGACTACTTTGCGACTACTCGCAATGCAATGGCAAAACAGTTGCAAATTAACGACGAAACAGAGGAGTCACAAAAGGGTCTCAAATTTGCGACTGTTTAAGGACTTGCAAAAGTAGTCACAAATTTGTGACTGATTTGCTTCGGTTTAACAACTCCACTCGATTTTTTTTAAATAAACATCAAATAATATACAAAAAATTCAATTTTTAAAATATAATCATTTTATAAATCCTAAATTATAAACCCTAAACCTCTAACCCTTAATCATAAACTCTAAATCTTAAATTGTAAAATATATTTTTGAACAGCTATATATCCAAAATCATTGTAAAATGATATTCAAACCTTATATGTTCTTAAAGTTTAAGGTTTATGGTAACATGTACACTAATTTGCAAACCCAGTTTTTGTGACCAATTTGAGACTAATTTGCGAGTAATTTTTAATAGTAGTCACAAAATAGTCCCAAATTTGGGACTAATTTGCAACTCCACTTGATTTTTTTAAAGAAATCAATAAATTCTAAACTCAAACCACAAACCCTTAACCCTAAACCCTAAACCTCTAACCCTTAATCATAAATCTTAAATTTTAAACTAAATCTTACACATAAACATCAAATAATATACAAAAAAAAATCAAAACTTACAATTTTTTTAAATATGATCATTTATAATCCCTTTTATAAATCCTAAATTATAAGCCATAAACCTCTAACCCTTAATCATAAACTATAAATCTTAAATTATAAACTAGATCTTACACATAAACATCAAATTATAAACAAAAAAAATATAACACTTACAAAAATTTCAATCTAATCATAACATCTACTAAGTGTTACATGTGTTTTATAAGGAATGATTTTGAAAGATAAAATTCTCTCAAGATTTAATTTTTTTTTAAGTTTTAACATATTTTTGAATTGCTAGATACACAAAATCATTGTAAAATCATATTCAAACCTTCTAGGTTCTTAAAGTTTAGGGTTTAGGGTAAAAGTTTTTGATTGTCACAAAATGATCTCAAATTTGGGACTGTTTAGCAACCCCAATAGATTTTTTTTAATAATAGTCCCAAATTTGCGACTAATTTGCAACCAAATGACAAAAATAATGAAAGCTTCTCATTGGCTAATTCCTTGTAACGAGGATCGAGATCCTCCACCGTTGATTGGTTTAATCCAACGGTGAAAGATTTAAAATATTTTTTTTTCTTTATTTTTAATTGTTTCTTCCTTTCCTTTCTCTCTCTCCCTACGATTCTTCCTTCTCTTCCTTTCTTCTTCTTCCTTCTCTTCCTTTCTCTCTGTATCTTCGTAACTCTCTTGATTCTTAACAGATTTCGATGATTTTGGCATCTATCTCCATCAGTTTTTCATCCTCTACAAAACCCCCAACCTAGATTTCTCGATTAACCAAGGTAAGTTCTTCGAAATCCCTATTTACGGATACGAGTTTTGTCAAAAAATTCACCACTCTTTTTTTTTTTCCAAATCCGACGGCGGTGGTGTTGGGCTGCGGCGGCGGTTTCTTCTCGGCTGCGGCGGCGGTGGTTGCTCTGATGGGTTCGTGCCTCGCGTGGTGCTTTCTCCGATGGGTGGTTCGGGGTATTTAGATATTGAGCATATCTTGGCCAGGCGGAGGAGCAGATCGGCGGTGGTATTGAGCAGATCTTGGCTGGTAGAGGAGCAGATCGGCGAGGGAGAAGATCTTCGATCTTCTTCTTTTTTTTTTTCTTTTTTTTCCTTTGTTTTTATTTTCATTTTTGTAAATTAATTAAATTAATAAATAAAAATATTTTTTTTGGAAATTTTTTTTGTTTTTTTTTAATTATTTTTTTTACAAGTAGTCGCAAATCAGTATATAAATTAGGACTGATAATGGGTGTCACATATTAGTCGCAAAAGAGCGACTGTTTTGTGACCACTTTATTTAGCGACAAAATATTTACAACTACTGTTTTTAGTCCCAAAATGGTCGCAAATGAGTCATTTGCGACCATTTTGGGATTATTTTGGTGGTCGCAAAAACTGTGTTTTCTTGTAGTGAGAGCTAGGAAACTCAAGAAAACAAATGGCGGCCTACTTAGCCAAATATGTGCTCATCCAAACTACTTGAGCCGAGAGGGAAAAGAAGTGACTTACATATACATTGGTGATCCATGTCCAAGGAAGTTGTGTGGGCTTGTGATCCAATTTTGCACTCTTTTTCCCTATCCTTGTTTTTGCCCAATGGGTTTTGCAAGGATAGGTTTTTAATGAGCCAAGATTGGTCACTTGCATTCTAAGCCCACACAAAATTGAAGCCCACTTCTGTTTTCATCATCAAATTCGACCAGGCCTTACAAAGTAAAGTATAAGTGAATTATAGCCCAAAATAAAGAGTCAAGTCTCATCCCAATGATATTCTCATATTTTACTCATTTTAGCATGCATTTAACTTAGTGTTTTGAGTCTCATGCATGTGTTTTCGTAGATTTCTTTAGTGTTTTGGTCCAATTTAGAGTCTAGCTAGTTTGCATTAGGTCCTAGAGAGTCTTGCATCATTTGGAGTATTTTCTAGGTACTTGGAGACATTTTGGGGATGATTGAAGTTATGGAGCAAAGGCAAATGTAGAGTTCACCCGAGGTGTCTAAAAGATCCGGCCGGACGAAGAGTTTCCAATCGGATTTAGCTTCTAAGGTCTTCATGACAATAATGGACAAATGAGTTAGCTGTCTTATGGAAGGTTTTTCAAGGTATTCAGATAGGTGGTTCAGGAGATATAGCGATTTTACCAAGGACATGTCCGTCTGGCTGCGAGATGAGCAACCAACACCGACCAACCATAGACCGGTGTTACCATCCGGTATTGCAGCCATGCTCAAGACAGGGAGAATACCGGGCCATCACACCGGACCACCAACGTCCAGTGTAGACCTCATAACCCAGTTTGACCAGAGTTGACCCAGTTTGACCATAGTTGACCCAGTTTGACCCCTTTGACTATTTAAACTTTCTAGACCTAATTTTTGTAGTAAGTCTTCTTCTTCTAAGAGTTGGGTTCGACCCAAACTCTCTTTTTTGGGGATTTTGATTGTTCTTCATGCAAATGCCACTCTAGAGAAGATTTTTTCACCCTTATCTTTTATTTAATGAATCTTCTTTTCTTTATGTCTTTTTCTCTTATGTTCTTCATGTTTAGACTTTAGAGTTTTTGTTGGATTATGGTTTGCATGATTTTGATGGTTTAATGATTGATTTGTGATGCTTAGGTTCTAAATCCTTGCTTTCCTTCCTTATTTAGTATTCTTAATGCTAGATTAAACTTGAGAAAGTTAATCTAGATCATAGTGAATTTCATGCACACAAGGTATTTGATGAAATTTCCCAAAGAACTAAATAAGGGATTTACATATCTTAACCCATGAGAGTGGATGTTTAAGATGTATTTTGGTTAATATAACTTGTTATTAATGCTTGTTAGTCATTTAATCACAAATGAGAATTTGATATTGATTAAGTGATTAACAAAGGGATTAGTATCATGAGAATGAATTAATCTTATTCAAGTGTTCTAAACCTAAGGAATAGCATATATTATGTGCATTAGGATCATAAATGATAATGATTTAGATTGCATCTTGTTAGATCTTTCACATAGGTTGATCTTAATGCTAGTTTTGAGTTGAGAAATCAAATCTAGAACTTAAGCATTTCATGCCCGAGAGGTGTTCAATGAAATATTTGAACCAAACCTATTGTGAGCTTTTCACATCCTAGCCAATGAGAGTTGATGTTTAGGGTGATTAGGGAACTAATTGGAATTGGATATTAATGCTCATTGATTATCTAATTGCAAACGAGAGTTTATGTCAATTAGGTAATTAGTGAAGTGATTAGTCCATGAGAATGGATTAGTCATATTTGTGAATTCCATGTTCTAGGATAGTGTTTAATGCAATCTTTGTCATCATTATTTGATTGTTAATCATCTCTTTGATAGTTTATTCCATGATCCAACACTTCTATCTTTTGTTTTCTTTCTTGCATTTTACATTCTTAAATTAAAAACATAAACCCAAAAACATTTGCTCTAGCTTAAGAAGTTTCATGCATTTTTAGTGTATTAATCTTAACCCCTATGGATTGACACCTCTTATGCTACAATGACAAGCATAGAGGAATTGATATGAACTTAAAACAAAAATCTTTTATCACCCAACAAGACTTTCGACCTAGTTGTGTTTTTCTTTTGTTGTTTTTCTTTTATAAACCCTAGCAGCCTCATTGTCGTAACTTAATCTTTCATTTTTATCAAAAACTCAGTTTTTCTTCTTCTTTGGTTTAGAGAGCGATTCTATTCTCCTTGCTTGCTGGTGAGTGATATCCAACAAGTATTTCGTTTCTTCTTTGGTGTGTCATATCCAAAGCAGAACGAACGGTGAATCAAAGGACCTTTCGCCTCCTTTGTGTGATCATTCCTTCCACAACCCTTGAAGCATTTGTGCTTGCAAGGCCTATCTGGTAACTGCCCAGTATTAGAGTGTCGAATTATAGGGAGTTCATAACAAGTGGTATCAGAGCTTCACTCTATACAATCTGGGTAATCTCTATCCTTTAGTTTTCATAGATGTTCTTAATTTTTTCTCTGCGATTTTGTGTCTGTTCATCTTACTTTGTGTGTCGAGTCTGTTCTTCATTAGTTTTGAGAATTTTCGAACCTAGTAACATGTTTAGTTGTTGTTGTCGAGTCAATTTCATCAAAAAAAAAAAAAAAATTAGGGTTCATGTTGTTGTCAGTTTAGTTTTCAAATTTGTCTCTTCTGTTCTGTGTGTTAGATCGATTATAAGGTGTTGAATTTTTGAGTTATTGTTTCAGTTTGTTGTGTTGTTTGAGTCTAGAAAGCCTGTCATTTGTTTTAGTTGCAACAATCGTTTTTCAAGTGCAGCGGATTTCGTGTTTAACAACTTTGAATGTGTTAGCAAGTCTGTTCATGTCTAAAAACCTTAATGAGTCGATTTTTATGAAGAACTAGTTATTGGTTTTGTGTTCTATCTTGTTTCAGGTCAAGATGGGTGAAGAGCAAGGAGAAAACAGCAACAAACTATGGATGGAAGCAATGAGGGCTAGTATGGAGCAGATGATGAACACTAAACTAGAAGCTTTCTGTCAAGAGCTGCAGCAGAATGGAGAACAAGTGCAGAGTGACAACCAGCAAAGGAGAGCTCGTAATAGAGGTCCTAGAAGAGAAGCAGACCAGTAAAGACAGCAAAGAGACGAGGAAGCATATGATTAATATGGACGTGCAAGAGAAGGCAGAGGGCAACTCAATGATAATCTCAGAAGTCTCAAGCTTAAGATTCCACCATTTCAAGGGAGAAATGATCCAGACACATACTTGGAATGGGAGAAGAAGATAGAACTCGCTTTTGGTTGCCAGTAATATTCGGAGATCAACAAAGTGCGTGTGGCAGCAACTGAGTTTTATGACTATGCATTAAGCTGGTGGGATCAATTTGTAACTTCAAGGAGACACAATGGGGAGCAGCCAATGCAGACTTGGGCATAAATGAAAACTGTTTTGAGAAGAAGATTCGTTCCAAGCCATCCCCACCGTGAGTTACATCAAAAGTTCAAAAGACATCAAAGGGAGAATGTTTCCACATTATTCTCTCAGCCAAATCAGAAGAGTGACGTTCCAAAAGCCGTGGAGAAGAAGAACATTCTCAGCCAAGACATATTGTGCAAACCATGCAAAAGCAAAACTAGCACAAGCAATTGTTCCAATCAACGCTAAGACAAGTTCTGTTTTTAAACAAACAAGTCCTAATTTTCCCATCACTAGTATGATGCATTTGCCTTTGTCAAAAAGTGTTCAATCAGGTCTTACTAAGGAGCCTCCATCCAAAGAAGCAGAACAGCCAGCAATAACACTTGCAAATGACCAAGAGCAAACTCAAGACACTACGCAATTCAATTTGCTTAAGGACCTGCAACCAGAACAACACATCAACTCTAATATGAGCAACACTGTGCAAGGTAAGTGTCTAAACGCAGCTTCAAGTGATAAAACTAATATGCTTGCTCATGATTGATTTAAGCGTTTTCAGTCAGTCAATTAATACTAAAGTTTACACTACTGCAATCATAACGGTTGTCAATGCAGTACTTTAGGATCGAATCCACAGAGACCAAAGGTACACTACAATCCTCACAATTATGAAATTAAGTTAAGACAGAAATATGGTTGGTTTTGATTAAGTAACGAATGCAATTAAAAAAGATGTGAATTCAATAAAAGAAAAGCGTTAGGTCAAGGGGTTATTCTCAGGAATCCAGAGATCATGAATTAGACAACTATTCAGGGAGCAATTAAACACAAGTTTCGAACTCAAACCTAAATATTAACCAATCCACTTCTGTGCTCATGGTTACTAAATCTAGCATCCTAATACACTTCTGCGCTCATAAAATTCTAGATCAGCCTTAACGAACAT
This sequence comes from Eutrema heterophyllum, assembly GCA_002933915.1. Lineage (NCBI taxonomy): Eukaryota > Viridiplantae > Streptophyta > Magnoliopsida > Brassicales > Brassicaceae > Eutrema > Eutrema heterophyllum. Next base: position 67,332 of record PKMM01047664.1, on the reverse strand, counting down.
GTTCAATATGTTCACGAATCAACCTAATACACTTCCGCGCTCATAGACAATTCGCTCGCTTATGTTCTTTCTAGCAACCCAATACACTTCCGCGCTCTCAGATTAAGCCCTAGTTCATAGACCTAGCGGTCAGCTCAAGCCTAAGCATTAAACACAACAATAAGCAAAAACCTCAAAAGATAGATCCCTATCTGTGTCTAATTCAATGATTCATGGATCCCCTTGAAACCCTAAACCTAACTAATGAACTACTTAGACATGGAAACAGAGAACAAGCAAAGAGATTAAAAGACATAGTATAGATTAAGAGAAAGGGTTTAGAAATCTTCTCAATGGATACAAAGGTTCTTCTCCAAAGCTTACAATGATCTCCAAAAGTCTCAATAGAATAATTCAATAAAAAGTGTATGTAAAAGTTGTGGTATCAAGCGGTGCCGTCAAAGAGGCTAAAAATAGAGTATCTATAGGTGTAGGTCGAATTAAGTCAAAATAGGGAGTTTTCCAGAGCAAAATAGGAAAAACAGAAATTTCCTTTTTCTTCTCGCCGGCTTGTATCGACCGATGCACCTCCTTGCATCGGTCGATGGCTGTTTCTCTGGTCAAGTGCATCGATCGATTACCAAATATCTGATCTGTTGCATCGGTCGATTGGAAAATCTCTGGTGGAGTTGCATCGGTCGATGCACTCCTTGCATCGACCGATTCTGCTCCTTTCTTCACGGTTTTGTGCGTTTTTGTTCCCGTAACTCCAATTTCCTCCTTAGACGCCTTTTTACCTGATATATCTAAATAAAAGACTAAAAGACTCTAAAATGGACTTTGACTCGATAAAACGATTAAAAGAAACACCAAAACATACGATAAAAACGGTAAAAACCAAGTACATCAATTCCCCCAGATTTAGCCTTTTGTTTGTCCTCAAGCAAACAGAAAACTAAGCAAGAAGAAAAGGTTTGAAAACACGGAGACTCACATTTCCTTTGGAATTCTGCAATGACCATTACCTTAGCGATCCATGTATTTCCAATCTAGCTCCAGATCGAACCACCATGTAGTTCTCTGCAAGCATTCTCAGCATCCCAGACTCAACTCATTATTTCACAGAACAATCCAAAGCTATCATAGCTGGGTCTCATCAAAGATCATAGTGCCAAGAATCTTCTAGACTCTTTCCCTTTCGATATCGTGACAAGACAACAACACAACCTTTGGTACTTTTTCCCTCCCCCAGACTTATTCTTCTCTCATTTCCTTTTCTTGGGGTATATGTATTTTTTTTATCAAGGTTTACGAGACGCGAGTATTGATGGTGTTTGCCACCGAATCCCCGGTTCATCCCCTTTTTAAAATCAAAGATGTAGGCGAATAATGGGATCGCGGGAAATTTTCCTAACCCTCGCTTCCATACTTTGTGTGATCATCACCTTCGAAGTAAAATAATGGGATCGATGGAAATTTTCCTAGCCCTTTACTTAAAAGAAAATCATTTCATCTTTTCTGCTTTTTATTTTAAATAAGGGAGATGAGTACCATACTTTCACACATGTTGTCTTATCCGATACGAATGAGGAGCCAAGCTCTGAAGACACCAATCACGCTGATGAGGTAAAAGGAAGAGCGCAGAAATTAGCTCAAGTTTTTTGAATTTTCCTGGAAACATGGATGCCTCTGATTAACCGGCCATCCTTTAGATTTTTCATTAGTCTGATCTAAAACTAGCCTTGCAACAATGGTCACTTAGATGCAAGTCATATAGAAATTCAAAGTTCGTGATCATAATCTTCAACAAGTTTTGACTCAATAAAACATAATGACTTAAATAAAACATAAAAATAACTCAAAAGGGAAAGCAAAAGAAATAAAAATAACATTAGTAACGATAGATACCCTCCCCCATACTTAATTCACACTGTCTCAGTGTGAAAATAAATGAGGAAGAAGGCTAAATAGACTCAAGAAAAATAAAATAAAAGAGAAAATAAAAGCTAAAGATAGAAAATGATACTGGAATCAGTGATCCTCCGAACTACTGCTCGCGTCACGTCCCACCATGCGCCTTTGCCTTGGTAGTCTCGCATCGGATGGCTGCGAACCACTGGATCCAGCAAAATCAGACCTGCGTCCAGCAACGGCAGGCTCGGGCTCAAAGCCGTGCATGCCAGTAGCTGGCTCATCATCACGATCTTCGGCTGTGGCGGATGCCCTGAAACATGAAGGTCGGGGAACTGGTATCCTCGAGAGCGATCCCCAAAGCCTCTGCAACATGGCATTATTCTTCTGCAGTCCCCCATTGACATACTTCCATTTCTCCTCATCGTCGGTCTCGAACGGGCAAAGTGGGCCAAGATCGTACTCACTGCAATCTGGAGGAAGAAGGTACTTCGTCTGATCAGGTATGTCATCTGGAATGTCCTCGGAGATGTCCTCTGGTCTGCTAGACGTAGATGCTCTGGCTGTGGAGCGAGAGGCTCTAACCGATGGTCATGTGCGTTTGCGCAGAGTATCAGAGGGATCAGGTAGCAACTTGTGTTCAGGTGGCATCCAATCGATGTGCGCTCTGTCCTCGAGCGTGGTCAGACTCTGATCAGGCAGCTGAAAGCGCAAGGTGTCGCCATCTGGGCTCTGGAACTGATAAACAAGTTTTGGCAGGAGGATATGGCTAGCCCGGAAAAAGGAGTCATACATGCCGCCTAGCCGTTGGCCAGAAGAGCACCACGGTATGTTGAGGTGATCGAAGATGGGTGTGAGGAGGGCGCCGACGTACTCCTTCTTGCCACTGCCGGAAAAGCTTCTAAGTTTCTTTCCTACCCAGGACTAAGCAAGAATGGCCCCAAGGTTGACGTTGTGATGTTTGGGGAAGAGAACGGGAAGCTCGTGGTAGATGTCTGGGGCAACTCCGTAGTAAAGCATGATGAGCTCATCGGTACGCATGGCGCCAGTCTCGTCCCTAGCAAAGAGGATGTGGCTGAGGATCTTCGCAAACACCCTGAGCGCGGGATTACGGATGCTCGACTGCTTGGAGTAGTTGTTGTCGTACTTTCCGCTAGCTATCATCTCCCAAAAGCGTTGGGTGTTGGGAAAATCAGCAAAAGAGACCTCCTCGTGGCTTGCCTCAAAGCCATACAGAGTGCACAGAACAGGGAGCGGGATCTGATGGAGGATGCCATGTGCAAAGAAAAGGAGTGTTCCTTCACTGGCGATTGGCTTCCTCGGGCTCTCATATCTCAACTCAGGGGAAGCCAAAAACTGTCGAGTCAGCTAAGGATCGAAGAACTCGGTGAGGGTGGCTAACCATCCCAAACCGACACGCTCGATCAAAAGCTCAATATCCTGCCGGATACCCATCGAGACCAACGTGTGGGTACATACGAAGGGCATGGCTTGCATTTCCACCTTTAGCAGCCCATTGTAGAACACACTCTCATGATTGCCCCAAGTGTTGGATAGCGTCGACCGGTTCTGGTAGACTTTATCTTTCTGTACGTCCTTCTTGGTCATCATCGGGACCGGAAAGGCTACTCCATCGGGTCGAGGCCAAGGTGCCTAGCTCTTGCTCTTGCTCTTAGCTGGAGGGGCGATTCCTTTGCCCTTGTCCTCTTTTACATCCGTCGTCGGGTTCTGCTGCGTGTTCTGCCTACCGGTCATTCCCATCGTCCTGGAAAACGAACAACAAGATTTTTCCAAGTGAGTGTCAACGACTATAGATAGCACACAATCATATCAAGATGTTGTTATGGAAAATCAAATAGCATATATCATCATCAAAATTCCAAGACAGTCCATCACAACGATACAATTGAGAATTGTAGGAACTTGACGAATCAAAGGCATACGTAATGATTTAAAAATTCATGAGGATTGGGGGTTTATGCATGTGCGATATGATATATGTCAGGAAACAATTCAATTCCCCTAAGGGACATATCTAATTAGCACCTTAACTAAAACAAAACCCGAAATTCACACAAACCATAAACTCTAGAGTTTTTTTTTTTTTTTTCTAAATTCAACAAAATCTCATCAATAAAAGCAAGGGGGTGTCGAATTTGTTCCCCAACACACTAGCAAGGTATAATTACACAAGATATTCACTCATGGATACATGAATCAAAGCAACAATCCAAGGGTGATTTTTCTTACCAAAATCGGACTGTAAAAGGGGAATTAGGAACTCATACCTTTGCTAATATAAGAAACTGGGTTGGGGGTTTTGTAGAGCACGAAAATCGATGGGAATAGACACCAAAATCGTCCAAATCCGTTGAGAATCAAGAGAGTTATGATAGATTGAAGATTTTGTGTTCTTGAGAAAAGAAAGGGCATCGATCGATTTTTATGGCAGAGAAGAGAGAGAAAATCGGGGAAGAAGGAGAAGAAAGGGGAAAGACCGGTTCGATTTTAGTGAAATAAACCGGATTTTGGGACCGAAATACTTACCTGGGCTGGCATCGATAGATGCAGATTGTTGCATCGATCGATTGGGATTTGTCTGTTGCCCTCCATCGATCGATGCACATTCTGCATCGATCGATTGTGAAATCTCTGTCCCCTTGGCATCGATCAATTTCCCTTTTTTTTTTTTTTTTTTTTGAATGATTAGAGAACTAAGCAAGCAAAAACCAAAATTTATTAAGTTAATGTTCTAAAGACTTGAAGCAAATAAATAAATACGTACCGGTGGGTTGCCTCCCACCAAACGCTTGTTTTAAGTCGTTAGCTCGACTTCTTGAGTGTCTTAGGCGGCTGACGGACCTAAGGGGTTTGCATTCCCCTTAGCTCGCTTTGATCTCCTCCTTAAGGTCTCCTTGTCTTCATCCGTGCTTGGATAGTCATCGAGGACTTCATGTACCTCGCATCCTCTTTTTCCTTCGATAGTGTAGCGAATGCGTTTCGAGGCGAAACCCGAAGGTGCTGCTAGGTAGAAGATCTCCTTGTCGACATTTGCGAGGCACATTCTCCTATTCGGCCAATCCATAATGGCCCCTGCTGTTGCTAAGAATGGTCTTCCAAGTAGTAGAGGTTCTTTGTTCTTTCCACGGGCTCTTGCCACTTGAAAATCGACCGGGACGATGCAATTTCCAAATTTCAGAGAGAGGTTCTTGATCATGCCAACTGTGGTGGTGGTCGTACCATCTGCAAGCCCGATTCGCATCCTTGAGAGTTTCATGTTGTCGATCTTCAGACGTTCTGCATCCGCCTCCGACATAAGGTTTATAGCGCCTCCCGAATCGCACAAAGCACTGTCGAAGTAGGAGCCAAAGATTTCGCATGGCACGACAAAGCACCCTGGTTCTTCGAGCTTGTGCAATGTTCTGGGCATAGACAGCTTCTTCCTAGCTTCGTCAAACAGGTCTTCGATTTCGTATTTATCTTCCCTGCTATACCAAAAGAGCTCCTTCATTGCTGGGTATTTCTTCCAAACTTGATCGAATGACATGTCGAGTGGGATTTCCTTAATAATGGAATGAAAATCGTCTAGCATCTCTTTGCTTATGGGTCGAGTTTCCCAATCTTCATGTTCTGAAACCAAAGTTCGCCTCAGGATTTGGATTCCCTCGCGTGGCTTCCTCCCTCGGATCCTCGCGGTTTCTCTTCTCATGATGCACCAATTGTCCATGTCCCTCTGAACTTTTGGGGGTGCCTTTGCCTCAGCTAGGAGAATCACAACATTGCAGCTATTGGTCATATCTCGTCTTATTTCGTCCAAATTAGTTATGAGCTTCTTTTCAGATTCATTAGTTTCTTTTCAAAGCTGTCTTCCATGAGCTTTATGGATTCGTTGACATGATCGATGAAGACTTGGTTTTTCTCAATCTCGCAGGTCTGCTGCAGCTGTAGCTGCATTACTTCTAAATGCTTCACTTTCTCCTCAAGTCTTTGTACTTGGGCGTAGATTGCATCACACTTCCAACCAAGATCCATTTTGATATGTTCCAATTTCGCATCGAGCTCGAATGAGGATTCCTGTTGGTTTTCAGTAGCATGTGCATCATAGCCTCCAGAGACTCGCTGGGAATGAAATCGTAGGCACGTAGTGGTGCTTGAGTTCTTGGTTGGTGGTAGTGATGGATGTACCCTTTATCGCTCAAATCCTGGTTTTGGTGTGAGTAGGATGGGGCTGGCCGATTTGTGTAGGAGTATGGCATTGGAATGTAACCGCCAGCAGATTCTTGACGTAAGGACGATCGTCTCTGATCTTCACGACGTAGATGGGATTGATTTCCATAGTTTCTTGAGTAGTAATCCATCTTAAAAAGGTTCTTGCAATACACAGAGATATAAAATAAACTATGTTGGTAGGTCTTAGACTAAATTTCAAATTCAGAATTAAAGGTAACGCTATTGGTCCCCGGCAACGGCACCAAATTGATTTAAGCGTTTTCACTCAGTCAATTAATACTAAAGTTTACACTACCGCAATCATAACGGTTGTCAATGCAGTACTTTAGAATCGAATCCACAGAAACCAAAGGTACACTACAATCCTCACAATTATGAAATTAAGCTAAGACATAAATATGGTTGGTTTTGATTAAGTAACAAATGCAATTAAAAACGATGTGAATTCAATAAAAGAAAAGCGTTAGGTCAAGGGGTTATTCTCAAGAATCCAGAGATCATGAATCAGACAACTATTCAGGAAACAATTAAACACAGGTTTTGAACTCAAACCTAAATATTAACCAATCCACTTCCGTGCTCATGGTTACTAAATCTAGCATCTTAATACACTTCCGCGCTCATAAAATTCTAGATCAGCCTTAACGAACATGTTCAATATGTTCACGAATCAACCTAATACACTTCTGCGCTCATAGACAATTCACTCGCTTATGTTCTTTCTAGCAACCCAATACACTTCCGCGCTCTCAGATTAAGCCCTAGTTCATAGACCTAGCGGTCAGCTCAAGCCTAAGCATTAAACACAACAATAAGCGAAAACCTCAAAAGATAAATCCCTATTTGTGTCTAATTCAATGATTCATGGATCCCCTTGAAACCCTAAATCTAACTAATGAACTACTCAGATATGGAAACAGAGAACAAGCAAAGAGATGAAGAAGAAATAGTATAGATTAAGAGAAAGGGTTTAAAAACCTTCTCAATTGATACAAAGGTTCTTCTCCAAAGCTTACAATGTCTCCAAAAATCTCAATAGAATAATTCAATAAAAAGTGTATGTAAAAGTTGTGGTATCAAGCGGTGTCGTCAAAGAGGCTAAAAATAGAGTATTTATAGGTCTAGGTCGAATTAGGTCAAAATAGGGAGTTTTCCAGAGCAAAATAGGAAAAACAGAAATTTCCTTTTTCTTCTCGCCGGCTTGCATCGACCGATGCACCTCCTTACATCGGTCGATGGCTGTTTCTCTGGTCCAGTGCATCGATCGATGCACTCCTTGCATCGGTCGATGGTTGTTTCTCTGGTCCAGTGCATCGATCGATTGCCAAATCTCTGATCTGTTGCATCGGTCGATGCACTCCTTGCATCGACCGATGCTGGATCTCCTGGTGTGCTGCATCGGTCGATTGGAAAATATCTGGTGGAGTTGCATCGGTCGATGCACTCCTTGCATCGGTCGATGCACTCCTTGCATCGACCGATTCTGCTATTTTCTTCACGGTTTTGTGCGTTTTTGCTCCCGTAACTCCAATTTCCTACTTAGACGCCTTTTTACCTGATATATCTAAATAAAAGACTAAAAGACTCTAAAACAGACTTTGACTCGATAAAACGATTAAAAGAAACACCAAAACATACGATAAAAAACGGTAAAAACCAAGTACATCAATGATGCAGGAAAAACATACTTGAACTCTATGCATTCTGAAAGTGAGAAGCATAACGTGTGCGATAAGCTGGAACAGAATTCAACCAAGAACCTTACGGCTCAAAATGAAAACGTGCATAACAAATAAATTGCGACTACTCACTCTAACTCTGTCGTGAAGGCTGGTGAGATCAAACAAACCTTATTTTCTAAACAACCTTTGCCTAAATTTGCTTATAAGGAAACTCTCGTGAGTTTAGCTAACCCAGAACCGGTGCTACCGAGTAAAGTCCTTACAGTTTTGCAGGATTTTGAAGACAACAGCCCATGAGGATGGCCACAAGTCTATGGACTTGAACATCAGATTGTCGTTGCACTAGGAGCACCCCTCAAGACATTTCTCTATGCAATCGTAAACAAGCAAGATTTAAGGATAAAAAAATTTCAAGAGAAGGGGGATGATGTGATACTAGATGGCACTAAGGTAGTGGAGCTTGAACTAGAGCTCGTAGCGGAGCTTGCACCAGCGGATGAGCATGAAGACGAGGAGATATTGCTTGTTCCAATTGGTCTTATGACCTGTGCTAGAGCTAAGAAGCTCGAGGAAACAAATGGCGCCCTACTTAGCCAAATCTGTGCTCAGCCAAACTACTTGAGCCGAGAGGGAAAAGAAGTGACTTACATATACATTGGTGATCCAAGTCCAAGGAAGCTGTGTGGGCTTGTGATCCAATCTTGCACTCTTTTTCCCTATCCTTGTTTTTGTCTCAATGGGTTTTGCAATGATAGATTTTTAATGAGCCAAGATTGGTCACTTGCATTCTAAGCCCACACGAAATTGAAGTCCACGTCTGTTTTCATCATCAAATTCGACCAGGCCTTACAAAGTGAAGTATAAGTGAATTATAAGCCCAAAATAAAAGAGTCAAGTCTCAGCTCAACAAGAATTTCGACCTAGTTGTGTTTTTCTTTTGTTGTTTCTCTTTTATAAACCCTAGCAGTCTCATTGTCGTAATTTTATCTTTCGTTTTTATCAAAAACTCAGTTTTTCTTCTTCTTTGGTTCAGAGAGCGATTCTCTTCTCCTTGCTTGCTGGTGAGTGATATCCAACAAGTATTTCGTTTCTTCTTTGGTGTGTCATATCCAAAGCAGAACGAACGGTGAATCAAAGGACCTTCCGCCTCCTTTGTGTGACCATTCCTTCCACAACCCTTGAAGCACTTGTGCTTGCAAGGCCTATCCGGTTACTGCCCAGTATTAGAGTGTCGATTTCTAGGGAGTTCATAACCGATGAACATGTCATCCCTCTCCTACATCAAACGTGTTTTATCGTCTCCAATGTCCAAATTCAAATCAGTTCCCTTTAATATTCACAATAGAGTCATAACGCTTATCGAATTGTCCAAAATCGACGCAGCTGCAGAGTATGCGTGTTTGATTTAGAGAAGAAATGTCTCCTCGCTTAGATCCGGGTTACTCTTTTTTTCTGCGATTTCTATAGTTTTTTCTATATATTATTAGGTCGCTTTGAAATTCATTTGGAAATAGTAACTGAAAAGAAAATTCCAAACTGTTGTCTTTTAGTTAAGAAACAAAGTAAAATTTTATTTTCTAAAGTTTTGTGTTCATAATTTGGAGAGGAACGTATAGTTCAGCTGCTAATATGCAGGCTGAGCTCTGTGGAAGTTTGTTTGATGCAATCTAAGAATAGGATTGAATCATCGCGAACAGTGAAAGGTTGTCTCTCTAACTTTGTTGAGAAGTTGCAATGATCTTGCAATGCAACTTCTTGCTTCTCCATTAGGTATTTCACAAGTCTTAGAACAGTTTTATCTGCATCTGCTATTAGATGATTCAATTTTCAAACTTTTAGAATGCTGTGTAATCTTCGCATCATTTTTCATTGTTTTGATCTTCTGTGTGCTTTCTCCATGTTTTGATTTGAAAAATCTGTCTAGGTTTGGCAATTTAAATATATTCATAAGTATCCATACTATATTGTGTAATTGGAATTTTAGAAGGTATTACTCACGTATTGTTTGTTTGGGTTAAGATATCATTTTTTATATTGTAAGGTGTCTAGGTACAATTCTCATATTGCAAGAAATTTTATTTGGTATTGTTTATCATAAATTTTCTCTTATGTTGGTAATTAAAAATTTACATGTTTGTTGTTATCATTTCTTAGATTAGATTCCATGTTGTTTATCGATAATTTTCCTTATTTTTCTTTTGTCGCTAATTAAAAGAAATTCATGTTTGATGTTTATTAAAAACTAAAACTCTTTCTTAAAATTATGCAGCAGTTATCTTAGATAATAGAGAAGATCAGCTAAACAAGTTTCTGCGTTTATGGAGTCAAACTCATTTTGAGGCAAAACCATGGTTTATCAATATCTGTGAAATCTTTGTATCGTTGTTCACTGCTACAATCTATGTGAAATCTAAATTTCTTAAAAAATTAGAGTAAAAAAATTTGAGCATTCATTTGTGGTTTACGGATTGGACTTTGGAAGTATTTTTTTTTCGCAGAAGGGAAAGAAAAACTCGATACCACCAAAGAAAATGAGCTGTAAGAGTGAATGAAAATACAATTTTGGATAATGATGTGCAAATTAATTATTGGTCACATAAAATCTTTGTGGACAATTTTATATTTAAATAGTTTCGAATTCAAAAAACTTACATGGACATTTATTATTAGTTGTTCAAAAAACTTATATGTACATTTATTATTGGTTGTTTAAAGTCCTAGGTGGACATCTTTAGCATCAAGTAATATCAATTTGACAATTTTATGTTCAAATAGCTTCGAATTTAAAATAATTATGTGGACAATTATTGTTGGCTGTTTAAAATTTTATGTGAACAGTTAATTATTGGTCGAAAAACAAATTAATAAGCACAACATTTGCTTTATTCATAAACATTTAATTTGTAACAAAGATAATAGATGAATATGGAATATTTAATAGAATAGAAAACTAAGACATGATTTCCTTATTTCTTAAACTCATTATTTTGAATAATTTTCAATATTTATCGTTTTTGACGTTTTTCCTTTTTTATTTTTAGCAAGTATAGTAAGGAATTTATTGACGCGATGTGGACTAATAAAATTGATTGTTTGCAAGCTGATATGGACGCTTTTAGATGTATATATCATCAACTTTTATAAGTAAAAGATTTATTTGATCATTAGAATGAGAATATTTTTGCTAATGTGTTAGCACTTTTTTTTTTTTAAACAAGGGTTAATGTATTAGCACTTGGCACCACAATTTTTGTCAACTTTTTTTGAGTCAATGACAACTTTTTTACAAAGCCGTCCAAAATAACTAAGTTCAACTCAATATTTGAGCATTTATAATTGTTTCCATGGTTAAAAAAATCGGTCAAGGCCCCGCCTAGGCGTCCGGCTAGTCGCCGGTTTAGACGTAACCGAAACGATTTTAGTAAAATCTTTGTGAAAAATTGGATTCTCGGTTTAGGTGGTTCTAGTCGGACCAAATCGGACCAAATAGGTACAAAGCGGACAAATCGGTCAAGTCGGTCAATTGACGATTTAGTACCTGGTTTAGCTATTTTTCAATTATTTTTTTGGGTTTTTCAAAGCGACGTGATTTAAAGAAGTGAAAAAAAAAGGTGAAACGTCAAAGACTCAAAGCGGGTTTAGGATGAATATGGATGTGCTTGAAGAATAAGTTGAATAGATTTCGTTTTGCTTTACATCTTTAAGGTTTTTATCTTGAAAATTATTTTAGTTCGAAGTACTTTATGATTTTAGATTTGTTTCTATGTTGAACTTTATTTTTGAATATGATTTATTAGTTTTTTCCTTTTTTTTCTATCCAAAACAAAAAAAATTACCAATGTAATTTTCAAATAAAACATTAAAAACTTTTAAAATATATATTATATAAATTTAAAATATATAATAAATTAATAAAAAATTCATTAACGCTAGACCCCGATTAATCCGTCTAGGCGCTAGTCCCTATCACACGCCTAGCTACCGCCTAGCGATTTTTTGAACATTGATTGTTTCACTTAAAAACACTTATGAATCCATTAAAAAAAATCAATCTGAAATCAAACCATTGTGCAAATCTTTAATTTTGAATAACACTTTACTTTAAGTAGTATTTATAAATCATAGGACAAATAAAACAAGATTAAAATATAAAAACATTGATCAAATAACAACAAATTTGGTTTGGATTTCCATTTCCAAATCAATTAAACACACAAACCAACAACACCCTCTTATAGATTATCCAACGACAAAAATGATTAATTGTCACCCCAATTTTTTTTATCCTCTCTTAATTTATTTATTACATGTAGAAGGCAAGTTGAGGTGAAACCCATGTTCAACAAGAGCTATTGCATGGGTAAGAACAATCGATTAGTTTCACCGGTTTTCGGTTGAAGGACCAATCACCTACGGACTCTTCAATTGTCTGTTCCAACAACAACCAAAAACGAACAGGGTCAGTGCATTTGCTAGAAGAAAGGCTCGAGAAAGAAAGCAAGAGGTTGCGTTAATTGTCTTCACCTTATTTATTCTTGTTGAGGTTGGTGAGTGTCATGTCTCTTCCGCTAGGGATGTCGTCAAGGGTTTAAAACCTCAGGGCTAATCCGGCCCTGCGTATAAAATATTAGGCAATGACTCTGTATTTTGCGGTTTATAATAATTGGGCCCGTCTAAGGCTAAGCTCGTTTGTTAGGGTTTAATTATTAGCCCTGGCAAAAGTTGTCATTTTTTTTTTCTTGTGTTTTAAACAAAACGACATCGTTTATTGATAGTGTTTGAAGCAAAATAAGACTCGTCTTCTTTCTCTTCGTTGTCGACTTATCGAGCTCGCCGGAGAGTGAAAGCCGATTCAATCCGAGCTCACCGGTTCCTTCTCTCCAGGTACAACACTCGGTTCCTTTTGCTTAACACTCGGTTTCTGGGTTTGATTTTGCTCTCTTCTCCTCGTCTTTCCAGTAACCACTCTCTCTCTCTCTCTCTCTCTCCTTCTATGCTATATCTGCTTCGCATCGCTTGAAAGTTAGGATTTTTGTATGAGTTTGATTGTTGGATTGATTCTGTAATCGAAATAATGTCTAATCATTAGGTGAGATTTCTGGAGGTTCCGATATCGAAATAGACTTTAGATTCTCTTTTGCGTTTTCTCTTTGTTCAATGGTTATTGGATAATGGTTACTCGTCTTCAAGCTGTTTTCTTTCTATCACTACTTATCAATTCTCTGTCTTAATCTAATTACTCCTTATCAATTATATATTTGTGGATTTGTGAAAGTATCTGGCTTGTAGTTGCTCTAGGAGTTATAGCTGATCATAATTAAGTAGGGTCTGTTCTTGAAACATTGTTTAAATAACTCTGCCGAATTGTTGTTTCCGTAGCAAGCTTTAGTCGCAATTTGATCTCACTAGAGAAACGAATGGTATTTTCTTGTATGTGTGATATTTGCTTTAGAATTTGTACGTTGTCATGTGATCTGGTTCGAGAGCAAAATCCATGTTTTTCCAGGAAGAGTTGAATTTGGATGTAAGAATTAAAAACAAATGTAATTTTTGTTCTAATTATATAGAAAAAAGACTAATACAGTTTACAGGGCTAGTGCAGGGTTCAAGGCTTATTATTTTTGTCTACAATTTACAGGGTTAGCGCAGGGCCAGATTAACGCAGGGTCGGGTTTGCGCAGGGCTTAAACCCTTTTGACAACATCCCTACTCATACCCGATTAATACTGGCGCCTGTAAACAAATCTCGATTCAGAAGAGAGACATGAAGGTAGAAGATGGATTGATGGAGAAGAACTTGGAGTTAGTCGAGGTTCAGAAACTTGAAGGCCACACCGATCGGGTTTGGAACGTTAGCCTGGAACCCCGTCTCCTCTCACGCCAACGGTACTTTTACCGCTTCTTGCATCTTGCAGTGGCGATAACACCGTACGAATCTGGGAACAGAGCTCTCTCTCTCGCTCCTGGACCTGCAAGGTCTCTCTCAATCTTATTGCTTTGTTTTTTTTTTTACCTTTAAAATTTTGTGGGTTTTGTTCCGATTCTCTAAAGGGCTTAAACTTAGACCTTGAACTTTCGAGATCGAATGTTGTGTTAGTTCTTGTACTTTCGAGATCGAATGTTGTGTTAGCTTTATTGGTTATATGAGACTTGTCATTGTATATTGTGATTGCTCAGGCAATTTTGGAAGAAACTCACACAAGAACTGTGAGGTCGTGTGCTTGGTCACCTTCAGGAAAGTTATTGGCCACTGCATGTTTTGATGGTACCACTGCCATTTGGGAGGATTTCGGGTCTGAGTTTGAGTGTATTTCGACGTTGGAGGTACTTCCCTAGCCATAATACTTGACTTGTAATTGTATTTCCATTTGCTACTAAGCAACATAGTCACTAGCTGGTAAGCTTAGATAGTAAAGAGCGCTCCTTTTTGTGCTTTCGACTCTGCTCTTACTTGATATGTAATGCTGAGCTCCTCTTGTAGCAACCCAACTCATTGGAAGTCTTTGTTCCGTTATGTAGATTCTCCATGACTTATTAGAGTTACTAGTCTCATGGATTTTTCAGTGTTCACTTCATACTTCAATATTCATTTTTCTCAAAAAGATTTTGGTGGCTTTCTTGTATTGTCTCATGCTTTGTATCACACGTTTTTATCTAGTATAATCTTATATAAATAAAATAAAAAATTTGTATGCAAGGACATGAAAACGAAGTCAAAAGTGTATCATGGAATGCACCTGGTTCATACCTTGCAACATGTAGTAGAGACAAATCAGTGTGGATATGGGAAGTGCTTCCAGGGAATGAATATGACTGTGCTTCGGTGTTAAATGGACATACACAAGATGTGAAGATGGTTCAGTGGCATCCCACCATGGATATTTTATTTTCTTGCAGCTATGATAACACCATCAAGGTAATGATACTATGATTGGGTTCAATGATGCAGAACTTGAAACTTGTTACAAATGAAAAAATAAATTGTAATTTGATAGCGTTAGTTGCGTGCTACTCCCATGTTTGGTGGTCTGAAGACGATGATGGTGACTATCAATGTGTCCAAACCTTAGATAAATCTAACAAGTATATCCTCTACTTGCCTGTTCTTCTATATATGCCTTCCAATTACTTATTGTAGTAGTAGATTAATATGTGCCTTTATTCTTTACACAGCGGTTACTCCTCTACTGTATGGGCCATCTCATGTAACGCTGCAGGGGACAAGATGGTCACTTGTAGGTTGGTAACTCTTCTCTCCTTGTCTCCCATAGTCGTTCTAGAAACAAAGTAATCCGTATCTGGTTTACTGTTCTAACAATATCAGGCTTGCCTGAATGATACTTGCAGTGATGATCTAACCGTGAAGATATGGGAGACAGATATTGCAATGATGCATTCTGGTGAAGGATATGCGCCTTGGTGAGAATAATAATGGCTTACATGTAATCGAGTTTATCATTTTTCTTATAGTTCAGAGCTTGACATAATATGCAGCCTATAAAATTCTGTAACTTCTCCAAGTATATCTCCGTCCAACTTCTCTACTAATCGAATGCCTACCTGCTCGGACTTTTCAGGACTCATCTTTGTACACTCTCTGGTTATCATGATCGTACCATATACTCAGCTCACTGGTCAAGGTATTGGCACCTCACTTCGTTTCTTTATACTGTGATGTAATCCTTCAAGCTCTTAGTAATCGACTCTGCCAGCCTAAAAGGAAAATTCTTTGTTGTACCTGATAATTGCACTCCCGGTCCTTCGATTAAATATATCTAGAATAGTGATTTCCGGTCTATTTTAATAAGCTGTATTGTCTTTTTCTCTGAAGTTCTTTCGTGAGGCCTAGCTGAGTTTGAAATCCCAGAACGTTACTATATTATCCTCTGGATTTTCTGTTAAGTTTTGTTTTCATGTCTTTTTCTTTCTAACACCTTGACAGGGATGACATTATTGCGACCGGAGCAGGCGATGATGCTATACGGTTGTTTGTGGACAGCAACCATGACTCTATAAGAGAATTTCATCTCATGTTTCACTTCAAAACAGAAATCCTTTTTATCTCAATGTGGTCTTGAGTACAATTTGGCTCCATATTTCTATATATATACGTCCAACTTTCGTAGCACAATACAAGAAACCAGATGCATGTCACAGTCTATTTCTTTCTAGTCTGGCCAGTGATTTTCCACTATACAATTGAACATTTTCTCTTTCTTCTTTGAACTTAAAGTTGTTTGTCTGTGCAACCAGGTTGATGGACCTTCATATAATCATTTTACTGACGAAGAAAAAAGCACATGAAATGGATGTAAACTCTGTCCAATGGTCACCCGGTGTAAGTACCATGTTTCTTATGAAGTAATAGACACAAATGCATACAGCCTCATACTTGATATATGGTTGTAATGGTGAAGTAAGGTCTATATGACATCTTATAAATGTAGCTTAGAAGTTAGAACATAATACCAAAGCTTTGTTATAGGATCAGAGAGAGTCGGTTCGAGTACATGATAGAGACAGTTGGTTGTGGCTAAGTTTTACCAGAAATTTTTGTTGCATAGAATCTATGATTTTGAGCTTGCGGTTGTTACCTGAAACAGGAGGGGAATCGGTTGCTTGCCTCGGCCAGTGATGATGGGATGGTCAAGATTTGGCAGCTTGCAACTAAATCTTGACTGGTGTTGGTATGGTTAGGTTCCGAAAGTCCTATGATGTTTATTTTTCCTGAGGTATATCAAGAAGAGAACTCTATACCATATTGTCATTTGATATATAAGCTTCGTGATATTCCATTAGACTTTTCTATTTTGTCTTATGATATAAAGCTTTATGTTATTTCATAAGAACTTCACTCGTCCCACCATATAGTCTATATCCACATATAGATTACTCGGGCATGATGCTTCCTAATTTTATAAAACAAAGGATTATGTATATTAGTGTTGCATAAAACATAACATCATTCTATTCACTTATTCATAATTTAAGGTTATACTAACAAAAACGAATCATTCACAAATATAACAAAATAAATGCTTCTTAAATATATAATATTTTTAAAATAATAAATGGATAAAATAATCCAGAAATCTAGACACAATCAAAATAAAAATATTCCAAAACAATAACAAAAATATCAATCATAACATAAATAAAAATAAGATGACATCACTATTATGCATCTCTAACTTGAAAAGTCACTGCATGTGTGTCTTCATTCCTTATCTTCTCTCAAATTCTAAAATTAACATCAAAAGGTAAAATATATACATTAGTCTTGTTAGAAATTATTTCAAACCAAATTTTTGCTCATAAACCTAAATAACTTGCTTACTTGTCCCGAAATTTTGAAATTTCATCTATTGGTGGAACATTCGTAAAACGGGAAAGATCTCCTCCTTCATGATCTTGTATAGTAACCTCTTCTAAAAATGTTTATAATTAGATTCACATAATAGTGGATAAATAAACTAATATATTATAGAAAATATGTAAAGTTAACTCACATACCACCAATCGGTTAAGACGTCCACCTCCTGAGTTGGATGGTAATTATATTATGACTCAGTTGAGAGATTTTGGTGCTGACAAGACAGTTTCATGCGGGGTTAATGAGAATTATCATGTTGACGGTTGTGGCGAGTACCACAATTGGCACAAGAAGAGTATTTTCTGGGATTTGCCATATTTGAAGGACCATTTGCTGCACCATAATCTAGATGTGATGCACATTGAAAAGAACTTTTTCGACAACATCATGAACACTGTTCTAAATGTGCAAGGAAAGACGAAAGATAATTTGAAGGCCATATTGGACTTGCCAAATATTTGTTCCCGTAAGGAGTTGCATGTAATGGCGAACGGGAAATCACTGCCCCCTGCTTTCCGGTTGGATGCGACTTCAAAGGAGGAGTTCTTCGATTGGATTAAGCACGGTGTCAAATTCCCAGACGGATACGCATCTAACCTTCGTAATTGCGTTGATAGTTTATAAGGAAAGTTTTCTGGGATGAAGAGTCATTATTGTCATGTTGTCATGCATCGCCTCCTTCCATTTGTATTTGAAGGTCTTCTTCCTATGAAGGTCCATGTAGCTATTGCAGGTACATACATTTACAATATTATTTATGTTACCATATTTTTATTTGTGATCATTATACGTAAGTTTTTTAATTTTGCTATGTATACTATATATGCAGGGATCGATGCTTTCTTCCGGGATTTATGCACGAGATCACTTACATCAGCCGGAATCCGAAATCTGGGGGAAAACATACTGGTTCTCCTTTGCAACCTCGAGAAAATATTTCCTCCTCCCTTTTTTGATGTTATGGAACATCTTCTTATTCATCTCCCTCGAGAAGTAGCACTTGGTGGGCCGGTTCAATACCGATGGATGTACCCTTTTGAGCGGTATATGTTCCACCTAAAGAAGAAGGTGAAAAATCTTGCTAGGGTCGAGGGTTCTACAGTCGCACAGAGCATTAATGAAGAAACTTCCAACTTTGCCGGCTACTACTTTCCAGCCCAAGTCCAAACAAAAAGTTGACGCCCCGCACGACATGATGATGGAGGGAACAAAGTTAGTTATCATGTTTATATCCCCGATATATTTACTCAGATTGGACGACTAAGTGGAAAAAGCAAGGATCGGTGACTATTAGAGGAGGAGCAAAGGGACTTGCATATGTATATTCTGACAAACTGCAACGACGTTTTGGAATATGAGAGGTACCTATTTTTTTTTTTTTAATTAGTTAACAAATTAAGTTTACTAGTGCATGCTATTTTCTAATGCATTTGTTCATGCACAGTATGTTCATGGCCCAAATACATGTCCTCCGCGAAATATTGGAGGTCCATTATCCAGGAATGATCGACTTTAGGTGCTTTGCGTTCTTCTGCGATTGGTATAATCCAGTGGAAGGTATACGTCAGGACGCATTTGGTGTTACATATGTCCACTCTCGAAGGCGACTTCAGAAATACGATCCTTTCATTCTTGCTTCACAAGCGGTTCAGGTTTCCTACATTCGATACCCCAGGGTTAGGAACAAGCAAGACCCTTGGATTACTGTTACGTCGATTTTATGGTGTTTCCGAGCACTACCATTTGCAGGAAAACGCAATTGGTAACTTAGTTCGATCGAGCATTCTCTTGAAGTTGACCTTGTGGTTGATTTCACCCTGGACGGGGATTACGAGGTATTTGAGGATTCTGAGGAAGAGATTGGCGAATTTGATGAGGATTCCGATTCAGCTACGTCAGATTATTCATCGGACTCGGAGTAATTAATTATGTAATAAATTTTATTTCTCTATGTATTTTTTTTATTTCGGAGTAATTAATTTTTCTTTTCACAAGTCATGTTGTTTCGAGTCTTTTATTTCATTGACTCTAAACTGATAGGACCATTATATAAGGTCCCCTTGCAGCCGTGTAATGTTTTTCACCTTTTGATGAAATAAAAACGTAGTTTTCACCTAGTAATTTTCTATATTCAGGAATCACAAAAAAAGATTAGAAAGTTTTAGTTTTAGCCGAGACAATTTAGAATCCCTAGCTAAAACCTGAAATTGTCTCGGCTAAAACTGAAACTGTCTAATCCCTCGGAAATTTCCGAGGGATTTCCGACGGATTAGGGTAATAAACCTCGAATTTGCCGGATTTTTAACATGTTTGGTCTTGATAAATGTAGAAGTAACAATGTAGAATCAAACATTTTGAACTTTTTAATTGAAACCCTAATCAAACACATAAGTATTCTTAGATGTTCTATGAACACTTATGAAAGCTTGAACTCGTTCATCGATCGATTGTTACAAAATCCAAAATAACTTGTTTTGTTTGGTTTACAAAGGATTTTCTTATTAGTATGTAACACTAATGGTTATTAAAGACTAAATTTTATGAAATCTTCAAATTCTAAACCCTATATCCTAAACCCGTCGGAAATCCCTCGGAAATTTCTGATGGATTTCCGACGGACTTTGACATTTAATTGTTTTACATCCGAAAAATGCTAAGTGTAAACCAATAAAATATCAAGGTCCGTCGGAAATCCCTCGGAAATTGCCGAGGGATTTCCGACGGATTTAGATATTTTATTGTTCAAACCGTACGTGTTGACTGGCCAATGAAGAGTCATGCAATTTCAAGGTCCATCGGAAATCCCTCGGAAATTTCCGAGGGATTTCCGACGGATCCTGAAATTTACCCGCGAATTAATACTGCCAAACGAAAAATGATCAAAAATTGAGGCGGTAAATTAATTCGATTTCCGACAAATTCCCTTAGGGAAAGCGTCTGTCGGAAATCTTTAATCATATCTTTGCGCTTCGTCTTCTTCTCTTTCATTTTCTTCTCTCTTCTTCTTCCTCTCCTCTCCTCTCCTCTCCTATCCTTCAGCCGTGAAACCTTCTTCTCTCTTCCTCTCCTCTCCTTCTTCTCTCTTCTTCGCACGCCTCCACGCCGCCGCCTCCACGCCGCCGCCGCCATGGAGCAAGGGCTAGATTTGTTTTTTTTTTGGTTTGATATGTTGTTAGTTTTGGAATTAGGTTAGATTGTGGAATTAGGTTGTTAGATTGTAATTTTTTGTGGTTTTATGGATTAGATTGGAATAATTTTGTGTTGAATGTTTGATGAATTATGTTGAATATATTTTTTAGATTTTATTTTTAATTGAATATATTGAATATTATATTTAGATAGGTTGAATATAATTTTTATAAATATATTTTGTTAAACGTTTTTCATAAATGTATTTTGAAAAAATGTTTTTTATAAATATATTT
>PKMM01047664.1:13658-30964 GCA_002933915.1 Eutrema heterophyllum | reverse complement strand
AAAAAAAATATATATATATATATATATATGTGGTAATATCGGATTGGTGAGTCAATTGTGTATTTATTCTCTTGACCAATTTTTTAAATGAAATATAAAGATTACCAAAAATTGTATTCTCGTGTATTGATTTTCAGCCCACGCTTGATGTTTTCTATCTCCTTTTCCAAGTTTGTTTCCTTTGGTTTAATGATTAATAACTAAAATTAGATCTAGATCTTGAACCAAACTGCATATATTAATAATTAAAAAAAACTTAGATCTAATTTCCTCTCCATCTCCCTCTCGCCGTCGTCGACACTGTCCTCTCTCTCTCCCTCTCAGATTCTCTCCCTTTCTCTCTCACCGTCTCATGCTCGCCTCCCTCTCTCTCTTTCTCTCTCGTCTCCCTCTCTCACGCTCGCCTCCTCCTTCTTTCACGCTCGTCTCCTCCTTCTTTCACGCTCGCCGGTCTCCTCCTTCTCTCACACTCGCCGATCTCCTCTTTCTCTCATGTTCGCTGGTCTCCTCCTCTCACGCTCGCCGTCTCTCTCTCTCTCTCTCTCTCTCTCTCTCTCTCTCTCCACGGACGCTTTCGATCGATCGACAACGTGATTCCAACTCGGAATCGTACGTTTCCATTGCGATTCCAAACTCCACTTTTCCGAAATCGCGATTCCGGAGCGATTCCGACTGATTCCGACTCCGATTCCGAAGCGGGAATCGAAACTTCGCCTGCGATTCCGTGCAACGTAGGATATTAACCTGTGATCTCTAAGACATTATAATTTCCAATTGTTTTTGCATATAAATATGTCTACTTTATTGGTTTGTGTAGTGTTTATAGTGGTATATGTTTTTTAAAATGATAATTTTTAAATTCCATAAATTGAAAATAAGACGTAAAGACGTTTTTTCTAAATAAATTTCAAACAACTAAACCCACGTAGAGCGGGTAATTACCTAATACCTAACAACTACAAAAACTAGAATATTTGCAAGGAACATTAAAAAAACGAAAAAGAAAGCAATTGCAAAACTAATTAAAAAAATATATACCCTCAAAATTTGTGATAATTTAAGATATTGTTTACTACATCTTCATAATATATACATACTAGATTTTAATCTCCGCACCCGCGCGTGATAAAGTTTTTTGTAGACCAAATTTTGAAATATACAAAAGATGAAAAAAGAAATAAGATCTAATTTAAGTGTTATTGATTCAAATATGTTGAATTTGTAATTCTTAAGTTTTTAGTGAGAGAATAATATTTTGGTGATTTGTTGTGCAATATGTGTTTTAATGTTTATACCATATTTTTAACCTATGTTATGCGAAATCTAGATTCTAATCCGCGCAGTGTGTGGGGCAATAATTTTTATACATTATCTGTTGTGAAATTTATATTGAACAAACACTAGGTTTTAATGAAAAATTTCATGATTATGTGATTTTTGTAATCTTAAATGATAGCAAAGTTTGCTATTTGACAAAAAAAAATTGTTATAAAAGTTATATGATGTTATCATATGGTGGATATAAGTAGAATAGGAATATGAGTTAGTTAAGTATATATCGATCTAATCTTAATTGTATACTTTGTTATTATGTGAATTTAGATTACCACATAACTAATTGTTTTATTATATTATTAAAATCAAATTTCACAAATTATATATTTATGAGTGTTAAAATGGGCTAACCAGTCCCTTTGATATGCCTCGAATCAACCTGCTATCTTTCATTTTTTGACAAACCAACCCACAAAGGACCGCAATTATAAAAACATAACACTAACCCGCCCCTCCATATTATTGTATAATATAATATTTACTAATTTTGGATATTTGAAATTCTATCAAGTTAAAATATTTTTAATAATAAGGTTTATATCATTTGGTCTAATTATGGTTCCATTAAATAACCAGATTAAACCAAACATAAAATTTTAGATTTGGTCGTCACTTAAATTTTCAAATTCGGATTAAAATATATTCTCTTAGGTACTAAGGCAACCACTTACAAACATAAAATTTATATTTAATATATCTCTACAATCATGGATTAATGTTATTATATTTTAAATAATTTAATCAATTAAATAGAGATTAAATTTTATTTATAAATATTATAATTAATTAAAATATCCATATCTAACAATAAAGATATCATGTAGATTATTTATAAAAAAAAAATGTTTGGCAACATATATAGCTATCCAGATAAATTATATCATTATATGGATTTATCTTGTTTGGACACAAAAAATGCTTCTCTTTTAATAGTATAAACTAGATTCTAACCCGCGCGGGATAAAGTTTTTTAGATTAAATTTTGAAATATACAAAATAGGCAAAGTTTTTTGTAGACTAAATTTTTAAATATACAAAATAGGAATGAAAAATAAGATCTAATTTAAGTGTTATTGATTCAAATATGTTGAATTTGTGATTCTTAGATTTTTAGTGAGAAGATAATATTTTGTTGATTTGTTGTGCAATATGTGTTTGATGTTTATACCATATTTATAATTCGTGCTATGCGAAATTAGATTCTAATATGCGCTGTGTGCGGGGCAATAATTTTTTATACATTGTTTTTTGGTGAAATTTATATTGAATAAAAAACGTTATGTAGAACAAACACTAACGAAAATAGTTTGACTTAAATTTTAATAAAACAATTTATGATTATGTGATTTTTGTAACCTTAAATGATAGCAACTTTTGTTATCTAACAAAAAAGTAAATTGTTATAAAAGTTATATGATGTTACCATATGGTGTATATTAGTAGAATAGGAGTATGAGTTAGTTAAGTATATATCAATGTAATCTTAATTGTAAACTTTTTTTTGTTGTCAATAGTCTAAGTACCTAGAACGGTATGGGGGTACCGAGTTTACAAAAGTAATATCCACTGGGTAGACACGAGCATTCTTTGCTAACTTGTCTGCCATTGTGTTGTTTGCACGTGGAATGAGTGAGATTGAAAAAAAAAAAAACACCTTCTTACTCTTCACGAATTCCTCCAAGTGTAATGCAAAAGCCGGCCAATCTTCGGATGTAGACACCATCTTCACCAACTCGGAACAGTCTGTTGCAAAAACTATTGCCGAAATGTAAACTTTGTTATTATATGAATTTAGATTACCACACAACCAATTTATATATTTATGAATGTTAAAATTGGCTAACCCGTCCTTTTAATTTGCCTCGAATCAGTCCACTATTTTATATGTTTTGACAAACCAACTCATAAAGAATCGCAATTATAAAACATAACCCTAACCCACCCCATAATTTACCATATAATATAAATATTTACTAAATTCAAATAAAACTATTGCTTCTATTAAATTATATCATATATTAGAATGTTTTTCCTCTTGAGGTTAATTTAAGGAAGTCCACTGGTTTATAGTTTGTAGGCCATGATTGTAATATATCTCAGGTAACTAAGTTCATTTGACTGTTAGTGACTTACCTTAGTGCTTAGCTTATTTTCTTTCAGATTAGCAAGCTTCCTTTTAAATGAATTACCATGCATCTGCAACGTTTCCATGCATACTATTAGTGAAAGTATACAACAAAAATAAAACTTGAAATTCAGTAGACTACTATTTTTCTTTCTTTTTTTCTTCTAAATAGTACTTTATTTGTCTTTTGTCATGATCCTCTTTTCTCAAAAGCGATAGAATACTATCAAAACATTCTTGAATCTCCTTACGCTCTGTTTGAGGTAGCCTTCCGTGACATCATCTCAAAAAATTTCTGCAATCTCACAAATAGAACGGATTAGGAAACACTGAAAAACGAAGATGCATTCTCGGTAACACCGAATTTACCATTCTTAAATCTTATTTTTGCAGCTGACTTAGTCTAATTATGTGTTTGAATTTATTGTTTTTAAAATTTCAAATTGATGAGAATATGTGGGCCAAACGGAGACATATAAAAGACTCATCAACATTCTTCTCCCTAGTTTTTGGCCCATATATACGAATTTTAAACGTATTTAATAATCCAAAAAATTTATAGAATTGAATCTAATTTGTATTTTATGTGATTCCAAGTAAGGATTTTCAAAGTCTCAATATACGTATACCTATAACGTATGTTTTGTGTAGTGTTTATAAACTTTGAAAAGTTAAAAGCTTGTTTTTGATACAAAAAGTTAATATTTCTTGTATAGTTCTTGATCGAGTTCATTGGTCAATAAAGTTCATGTCCATTCGTACTGCTTTTTTTGCTGTATTTAGTAATTCTTGTAAAATGTTTGTTCCTTGTATATAGTCTTCGCCTCTTCAGTTCATTTAATAGGAAAATTGAAAAAGAAAATCCATCGTATTTTAGTTTCAGCTAAAAACCTGAAAATGTTTGAGATAAACTCAACTATTTGTATCCAAGAAAATATAAATCCAACTTGTTTAATTGAAGCAAATAAATTTTTATAGAAGATACTACCACTACAAGAAAACATGTCATAATTGACGGCAGTTCCAGTCGAAAATCCGTTGCAAAATAGCTATTTCCGATGGGACAAAATCCGTCGGTTACAGCTCGTCGGAAATCGATTTTGGTCGGATTTCCGCCGGAATGTTCCGATGGGCATCAGTCGTCAGAAACTGGTTGGAATATTTCGGACGAATTACCGACCGCCACATTTCCGACGACGGTTTGATCGGAACTACGGGTCGGAACGTTGTTGGAATATCGTCGGAGATATTTCCGACAGCATTCCGGCGGGTGTCGTTCCGACGGATATTTGGCGAAATATTCTATCGGCAATCCGTCGGAATGTTGTCGGTAATATTTCAGACAACTTCCAACGACCTATTATTTCGACGGAGTTCCGACAGATGAATTTCGACGGATTTCAATATTTGTTTTTTTTATTTTATTTAATAATTACAAAATTAATTAATTAAATCAATTTTTTTTAAAAGAATCTATTAATTAATAATGAAATTAATTAATTAAATAATTTGTAAAACAAAAATTTCTTAATAAAAATTCAGTAAACATAAAAATTGTTTAAAAAAAAAACATAGAAAAATTATTAAGGAAATAGATGGGGGAATGCGTCATTCATGATATTTTTCATATCAGTTAGCTCTTGACGGGTTGAGTTGTGTGCGGTCTCCAACTTCTCAACCTTCGCGTCACGGTCCTTAACCGTTTGGCTAAGCTTCTCAATTTTGTCTTTGTACTCCGAAGATGAGCGATAACCCGAAGCATAAGATTATTGGGTCGAAAGTCCGCCTAACCCTAAGAATCGACCATTGACTTGTCGAGTTTCCTACGAAATATTTAAAAAAATATTAATGAAATCACGGAAAAAAAAAACAAATCAAAACTTACAGCGAGAACAATGTCGTTGATCTCTTTCCGGGGTAACGTTTGAGGACGTTGACCCATCAAGAGTGAGTTGCGACATTTCCGCCAAACGATTCATCTTCTTCTTCTTGCAGGTCTCAACAACCTCACGCACCCCCTAGTCTTGGATCACACCGGTTTTTTTGTTGGTGTGTCTCCTCTCCATCACTTTAAGGGAATCCGGAGGGGTCCCACCGGCTTTTTTCGCCTATGAAATTTTGTTGAGTAAACTAATAATAAAAAGTAATATTAGTAATTAAGAATGGAAATATCATTACCATTTCCATCGCCTCGCGTTCAACAATCTTTGCGCCCCCATTGCGTTCAAGTTTTTTTTTGGAGAGCTTCTTCGTCGCAGGCCGACTCCAATACTCGCAGAAACCTTTCAACGCGTCGTCCTCAAGGTCCTTCGGCTTATCTTTGTTGTGCACCCACTTCTGCTTACACTCGTACATATGTTTCAAGTATTGAAGACCGGCATACCGATCGAAAGTGGCCAGCACTTTAGTCGTCATCGTATGCTCCCAAGTGAACTCTTGCTACATAAAAAAAATACACATAAATTAACTATCTGCATACTCAGCAACCGATGGTATACTTTCATGAAATGCATCGTTCACCATATGAACTAGGCATGGGCATAAAAACCGGAACCGAAATACCCAAACCGGAACCGATCCGAAATTGCCAAAATACCCATTGGATCCTACTCATTGGTACCCGTGGGTATCGGGTAATACCGGAACCGAACCGAAAACCTTTCAAGTACCCGAATTACCCAAAATATAATTATATACACAAAATATTAAATATATATCAGGTTTTTGGATATATTTTTGGTATTATGGGTATATTTTCTGTAGTTTGTTTTGAGTTTTTAGGTATATCTTTGGGTTTTCGGGTATATTTTTGGGTTTTCGGGTATAATTTTGGATTTTCGGGTATATTTTAGGCATTTCGGGTAATAAATACCCGAAACCGATTAAGATCCAAAAAATTTCAGGTATTTTCCGGTTCCTAAACCTCTCTATCCAAAATACCCGGAACGAACGGTACCGAACCAGAACCAAACCGAAATCATTTCGGTACCTATATGGTAACTAAACATCTCTACCCAAAATACCCAGAACCGAACCGAATACCCGAATGCCGATGGCTAATCTGAACATGTCATACAACTTCTACTTCCGTTGCAGGTTCTTTTAAGCTATCCCAAATATATTGTTCACTAGTACTAGCATAATCCACCATTATATCATTTTCTCCATGATAATACTAAATCTTGTAACCCGACACACCCATTACAAACCATACTTCGTCTATCACGATTAATCTACGATTCCGACAATGGGGCCGTTTCTAGGAGAATAAAAGTGAGGCTATATTATCTAAGTTCACTCATGAATAACCAGGAATGTTCATGGCCAAAATGAACACAATAGAGAACTTAGTTCTACGAGAAAATGTCGCTGCGCGATACTTGCTGTCTCGGTTTACATAAAAGTCTGGGTGGGTCAAGATATCATGTTCACCTCCTGGCCAAGTAAATCCGACAGATATTAAAAATGATTGGTTCAAAGCTGAAAAATGGTATCTCTTAAACATAGTAACATTTTCGCATACTCTCAAAAGTATGTCTAGTCTAGTCAAGTCAGGTCTAGTTTATCGAGTCAGTTGAGTCTTCATATGTTTAGAGTCATTTCTATTCATGTTGGGGGTTGTTGGACCAATTTTAATGAAGCCCAAATTGGCTCATTAAAATAGAAGAGTGTGAAAAGAAATGGGCCATAAAATGTTGGTCAAATTTAAATGAGGGACATGTCATTTGTCCCACGTTGGAAGTTTGGAAAACTGTGGAGTAATATATATATGTCTTTGTTCAAATGGTGTGTGAAGGAGAGAAAAAAAGAGACGACGCGCGCCGCCACCGCCGAACCGGGCTCGGGCTTGGGCTTGGGTTTGGTCTTGGTCTTGGTCTTGGGTCTTGGGTCTTGGGTCCACCAAAAAATGTTTTTTTTGGGACAAATTTATATCGACGTTTTGCCAATGTTTTTTGTTGACTGAGCTCAGTCAAATAAAATTTCGTTTGCGAGAGTATCGTAGAATAGAAGTTCGATAGATCCGTATTTTGAGTGATAGCGAAAATGGTTTTTAGTGGTTGTATCATGAGACTCTTGAATCTCAGATTCCCGTCACACTGCGGGTGATTCAAAGAGTTAAGGAAAGAGATTTATAGTCTCGCCTCTACTCGTTTCTCTTCCCTTAACGTTTATGTTCTCGTACTTCAATTAATTTCTGTAGTGCTATAATTTTAGTTCATACATTCTTAACTCTTTGAATCAATTGTTAAACTATAAATATCTATCGGATTGTTTTACGAGAATATAAACGCCTTCGCGATAGCTTCAAAGCGATCGTGAATATCGAATTGTTTATCATTTGCAAATGATTTAACATTGATCGAACTCTCATTAGAGGTTCGAATTTGAACGCACTTTTGTGGTTCTAAAACGGTTTGATACTGGTTTTTTTGAATTGCGATTCTAAACTATATCGAAACCTACTAGTTTTTTAATCAAATCCGTTTACGACTTAAATATCTCTTATACGTATATCGTTCTAATTTGTATATGTGTTTCATTTTCAGAATGGAAAACGAAAACGCTAACGTCTCCAACGTTGCTGAGGTCAACGAGAACACCACCAATGGGATAGGAGTTGTAGATGGTAACGCCTCAAACGTTGCTACTCAAAATATCCAGTTCGGGACACTCCCATATGTGATTGTGGCAGTCCCTGATTTATGTAAACCACAGTCCCTGATCAGCTTCAAACGGTGCAGATGCCAACTCCAAATCCAGCAGGCCTCCTTCCCAACAAGTTCGATGGGAGCGCCTTTACGATGTGGCAGAAGAAGATGTTCTTCTATGTTTAAGTCGAGTTTGGGGCGTTACAAGTTGTATCCGCGAAATCCCACCATACAACCTACTAATCCCACTGAAATACTACAAACGATTCCACATACAACACAAAATCAGCCTATTCAACTTAAATTCCTGAAAATATTATCTGCCTTATCCTGAAGGCTATATAACATATACATTTGGGAAGAGAGTATCTCAAATTATAATAACAAACACGAGCCAGTGAGAGAACAAAAAGGAAGTAGGAAAGAAAAAAAATTTGTCCTTTATATTTTGTTCTCGATTTTTTTTTTGGGTTTTAGGTTTTCTAGGTTTAAACATTCGGGTTTAGTGGTCAAATGTGGATAAATGTCGGAATTTATTACCTTTGGAAGGAGAGAAACGAGAGGTTCATAAGCATACTTACCAACCTACGAGATACCTTATAGGAGTCACTGAAAAGACGAGACAAAACAGAGTGAGCTCACGCACTTTGCTACTACGACTCGCCGCGGCTACAAAATCTTCTTCAAAAATGGTTTTTATCAGGGGGAGTCTCCTAGCTTGTGTCTTTTTCTATCTCAATTCAAATTTTGTAATCTGGGTTTCTTACCATATTGTTTCAAATCTTTTATTTGTGCATAAACCTTTTTGTTAATAAAGGAATTTAACAGTTCAACCAAAAAAAATGTTAAAATTTGTTTTTTTTTGTTTGGATTGCAGTAAAATATAATCCTTCTATTGTTTGTCTCGTTATTTTTCTTTCGCATTGGGGATTTCTACATACATTCTTAGTGTTTTTATTTATACAGCTGCGCGTTAAAGCGTAATTTCGTAAACCAATCCCAAACTTTCGTGGAACTTAAACTATTCGCGCATANATATATTTATATATGAGTTTAAGATAAATAGGTTTAGCAAATTAACAAAGTGAGAGATGGTAGAGAATGGTCTGTGGAATCTAGGAATTGTGTTCTTGTTTCTAATACTTAGTTTGGTTCCATGCTCTAACGACTGTGCTTTGACTTCTTTAAAAGAGTTACTCCCAGTAACCCTGTTAGTATGCTTCCTAACATAAATTTATGGAAAATAATGTATGTGCAAGGTGGTCCTCCAAAACTGTCTAAATATCGTACGGAAACTATGTTAAGATTAACAATTAATCAGTTAATCATTTAATCTAAGATTTTCACAAATGTGTATGTATATATGTATATTTATGTTAAAAGTATGAGTATTTTGGTCTTAAAACACCAATAAATTTGTTCAAGGTGTCAAATCTAACTTTCTGCTCGGTTTTAAGATTTTTGTGGTTTAGAAAATGTATAAACTGAATGAGAGAGCATTATTCATTTCTTTTTTTTTTATTGCAACTTCAGTTTCCAGTTTTGAAGCAAAATATAAATGATTTGAAATGGCTTTGTAAAATCATCCTCACCCTTCATCGTCTTATGTTGGTGACCTAAAATTCTCTAAAGAAAATCTTGGTTGAAGTAATTTTCTTAAAGAAAATAAGTTTTGTTAGTAAATCTTTTCTCATGGAAGGGATTGTGCGCGCTTACTAGTCCTTTAGGTAAACCCAAAAAGCTTCACCCGGATACTGAGGCTTGTAGAAGTATAGAGGAAGCTAAAGTATTTGTTGAAGTCAACTTAACAAAAGAATTGCCAAAAAAAATTTGTTTCAAGTCTGAAACAGATCCGGACACAGTGGTGGAGTATGTATTTCCGTGGTTGCCACCGAGATGTGTAGGTTGTTCCAAATGGGGTCATCTAAACAAAGATTGTGCCATGAGGAACAAGCTGGTTGTTGAAGGAAATGGGATAAACAAGTCAGAAGAGGCTGCGGTAAAACAAAGAGATGAAGTGGTAAATCCGGTCGTGATGTTAGAGAAGGGGCTGACGGAGAGTCAAGAGAGATTGGTATTCACAGCTAAAAAGAATGAGGAGTCACAGCATTTTCCCATACTGGAAGAAGGTTGGTCTACACCATTAAAAACCAGTAGAAGCCCGGGAAATAAAACAGAACTAAAATTTGGAGAAGTATCAATCTTGGCTAGTTCGCGGTATGCATGTCTGAGTGAAACAGGAGAAAATGGAGAACATAAGGTCGATGACAATGACCAACTGGAGGAGCTATATATTCATGGTAATGAAGAGGGAAACAAGGAGAAGGAAACAAGGTTAGTGGTGAGGGATAAAATAGAGGAGGAAAAAGGAAACAAGAGTACAACAATGGATACTGGTGTGGGAGTATTAAGAATGCCTTTACCAGGTAATTCAAAGGACGCTCGCAAGGCTCTATCTCATTCAAGCACTGTGAATGCAAAGGATACTATCCCTAGCATCCGTGTAACACGTAGCTCAAACAAACATTGTTAATGTCGGGGTTCTTCTGGAATGTCCGCGGTCTTAATAAAAAAAGTAAGCATGGAGTGGTGCGTGACTGGATTCAAAGAAGTAAGTTTG
The DNA here is from genome assembly GCA_002933915.1 of Eutrema heterophyllum. Lineage (NCBI taxonomy): Eukaryota > Viridiplantae > Streptophyta > Magnoliopsida > Brassicales > Brassicaceae > Eutrema > Eutrema heterophyllum. The sequence goes on along the minus strand of PKMM01047664.1, from coordinate 20,235 downwards.
ATTTTGGCTGTTTGATAGAAACAAAAGTTAAAGAGGGCAAAGCCGAACGTGTCTTTGGGAAGGTTTTTCAGGGCTGGTCGCTATTGACGAACTATGAAGAGCATAGGTTGGGTAGATTGTGGATTGTCTGGCGAAGAAATGTACGGGTAACGTGATATGCTCAAATTAATACCCTAAATAGTACTAAAGCAGTTGTCGTAGTATAGTTAGGGGTCGAACACAAGGACTCCAGAATTCACTCAATAGATTATATAGATCAGAATTAAGCTAAACCAAGCAATGTAATTGAAAGCAGATGCGTAAATTAAACGAGTTGTAAAACGATTGGAAAGAAGCTAGGTTCAGGGTATTTCTCAGGAATTCAACGAATGTAGGTAAACTAACTAACAAGATTCAGATTTAGCGCAGTTCTTGAACTCAAATCACTAAAGTAAAGCCAACCAACTCTCGTTGCGAAAACTATCTAAGTCTAAATCCTAGAATTCCAAATCTCTTTGCGAATCCTAAAGTCTAAACCAGCTTTTATTTCAGGTTTGATTTGTTCACAAAACAACTAAACCAAATCTCTTTGCGAATAGTTATTTTGCTCACCTAGGTTCTGTCAGGTAATTAATCGCACTCTCGTGCCTAACCAATTATCCTAAGATCTAAGTTCTAGATTCGTCAACCTAGAATTAGCTATGGGAACAACCTAAGGCGAAGAACTTAATTCAGATGGTGAATCCTAATCAATCAATTAACCTAACATTCAGAGAAAACCCTTATGAGAACCCTGAACCTAACAAAGGATCTACTCAGACATGGAGATTGAAATCAACAACATGATTGAATAGATCATCAAAGAAATCAAATAAGACAGAAAAGTAAAAACAAGAGGTTCAGATTTGTCTCTCTCTGAAATCTCTCCAAAACCAAAGTAGAACAGAAGTAAAATCAAGCTTAGCCAACAAAAACGGCTGAAAAACCTAATTATAATGCTAAAACACGTTTTGGGGCTTCTTGTAATTATTAAAGACTTCTGGACCAAGGTGCAAACTCTCAAGACTTGTAAAAAGTCGAGTTTCCTGTTTTCATGTAGTTAGTATCGACCGACACTAAGGTAGTGTCGACCGACACTAGTCACTGCTCGCCAGACTTGACTGTCTTCACGAAAACTGGCATAACTTTTGATCGCACCGTTGGAATGACCTCAAACCACTTCCAATTAAAAGCTAATCCAAAGATCTATCTTGTGTCCAAATTTGAGCTCAATCCATCGGTGGGAAGTTCTTCAAATCTTCATTTAAAGTCGCGACTCGTGCTTCAGTGAGTATCGACCGACACTAGTTAGTATCGATCGATACTGAGGCCTCAAATCCGGTACTCAGCTGCACGAACTTCTGTTTTGCTCCAAAATGCTCCAGCAAGCTCCAATATCTCCAATAATGCTCCAAACGTGCTAAAACCTGTAAAAGACTCTAAAACACTGCAAAATAGTAGAAAGACTCTATAAAACGGACCTATATCATGGCCTAAAAGGGGTAAAAACCATGATATATCATAACGCCGCTATTCAAGTCGTCTCAGATGGTGACAGTGTCGATTTTGATTGAGGGTAGAGATGAAGAATTTTTTGTTTCTTTCATCTACGCTTCAAATTTTGTGGAGGATCGTAAAAAACTTTGGGAAGATATCCGATTTCATAAAGACTCTCCTCTGTTTCAGGGGAAACCGTGGCTCATATGTGGTGATTTCAACGAGATACTTAAAGGTGAGGAACACTCGTTGTACGCAACTGCTCCATCTCTTTCCCCGGGAATGGGTGACTTTCAAGACCTGGTAAACTATTGCGAATTTGCTGATTTAGCGTACCAAGGTCAGACTTTCACATGGTGCAATAAGAGAAGAGAGGGGGTAATCTGTAAGAAACTTGATCGTATTCTGGTAAACAAGGAATGGTTTCAAACTTATGATCGATCATATAGTGTCTTTGAGCCAGGAGGATGTTCGGACCACTTAAGATGCAGATTTTACATAAAAGAAGCTGAAGGGAAAACTAGGAAGCCTTTTAAATTCTTGAATGCAACAACAAATCATCCTGATTTTTTTAAGAATGTGAAATATTTTTGGGATGCAACACAGCCTCTATTTCACTCCACATCTGCAATGCATAGATTAACAAAGAAACTGAAGCAGATAAAGCCACAGTTAAGAGTTCTTGGTAAGGATCTACAGGCTGATATTTCGAAAAGAACTCAGGCAGCTTTTACTAGATTGTGTGAGCTGCAAGGTAAAACTTTGCTCAATCCGACTTCTAGGGCTGTTGATGAAGAAGCGGATGCTTTAAATACTTGGATGAGATTAGCCGATATAGAGGAAAAGATTCTACGGCAAAAATCAAAGCTACATTGGTTGAAGGTTGGGGACAAAAACAATAAAATTTTCCATATTGCAGCAAAGATCAGAGAAATGCGGAATAGCATTCGAGAAATCAGGTGTGGGGATGGACGAAAGGTTACAAATCAAGAACTCATTAAAGAAGAGGCAACTAGATATTTTAATGATTTCCTAAATATGAAGCTGACAGATTTTGAGGCTTGGCCGATTGATGAGCTAAGGGTTTTATTGGATTTCAGATGTGTAGAGGTGGATAAAGCCATTCTAACCAAGGAGCTCACTGCAGAGGAGATAAGAAAGGTTATCTTCTCTATGCCAGGCAATAAATCCCCAAGCGCCAGACGGGTTTACGAGTGAATTTTTTAAGGAATCATGGACTATTGTCGGAGATGATGTGGTTACATCGATACAATCGTTTTTTAAATTGGGTTTTTTACCGAAAGGTGTAAATTCAACTATATTGGCCCTCATCCCGAAGAAAAAAGATGTAGTTGAAATGAAAGACTACAGGCCGATTTCATGCTGCAATGTTCTTTATAAGGTCATCTCGAAGCTGTTAGCAAATCGACTTAAAGGTATTCTGCCGAAATTCATTACTCCAAATCAGTCTGCTTTTGTTAAAGACAGATTATTGATGGAGAATGTATTATTAGCAACTGAGGTTGTTAAAGATTATCACAAGGACACAACCTCTCCCCGCTGTGCAATGAAGATTGATATTTCTAAGGCTTTTGATTCCGTACAATGGGAGTTTTTGATGAATACTTTGAAGGCCATGGAGTTCCCGGATCAATTCATTCACTGGATAAAGTTGTGTATTACTACAGCCTCATTCTCTGTCCAAGTTAACGGAGAGCTAGCGGGTTACTTTGGTAGCGAAAGGGGTCTTCGCCAAGGATGCTCTCTCTCCCCATATCTCTTTGTCATTTGCATGAACGTGCTTTCCCGACAAATTGATATGGCCGCGAGGAATCAAGTGATCGGATACCATCCAAACTGTAAGAACATGAAGCTTACACATTTGTGTTTTGCAGATGACTTAATGGTATTTGTAGATGGGAAGAAGCGCTCGATAGAAGGTTTATTGAAATTGTTTGATGAGTTCGCCAAAAGATCGGGCCTTCGGATAAGTTTGGAAAAGTCTACTTTGTATATGGCTGGAATCTCAGACGAAGCAAAAGATGAGATTCTTGGTCAATTTCCTTTTGATTCTGGAGAGCTACCAGTACGATATCTAGGGTTGCCATTGTTGATAAAGAAGATGACAGCGGCAGATTATCTCCCGTTGATTGAGAATGTTCGTACCAGAATTACAGCATGGACAGCTAGAGCTCTTTCTTTTGCTGGGAGGTTACAACTTGTGCACTCGGTAATTTTCAGTATCACTAACTTCTGGATCTCCGCTTTTCGATTACCTAAAGCATGTATACAGGAAATAGATAAGCTATGCTCAGCTTTTCTATGGTCTGGACCAGTTTTGAACCCAAAGAAAGCTAAGGTTGCATGGAAAGAGGTATGTATTCCTAAGGAAGAGGGTGGTTTGGGACTAAGGTCAATTGATGAAGCAAATAATGTTTGTTGCTTGAAGCTGATTTGGAAAATTCTATCATCAAAGAACTCTTTATGGGTTAATTGGGTGAAGCAAGATCTGATACGCAATGGATCCTTTTGGAAGGTTAAAAACACAACTTCTTTAGGATCATGGATGTGGAAGAAGCTCTTAAAGTACAGAGGGTTAGCAAAACTTTTTCATTTGGTTGAGGTGAGAAACGGATACAGCACATCTTTTTGGTACGATACATGGTGTAATCAGGGATGTCTATTTGAGAAACTTGGAGAAAGAGGTTTTATTGATCTGGGGATACCTTGATTAAGTCGTTTTTCAACACATCAATTACCCTAATGTGTAGACTACCGCAATCATAACGGTTTGTCGTTGAGTACTTAGGGATCGAATCCACAGAGAGAAAGAACAGCACAGTAAGAATACAAGAAACTACTTAAGCTAAGCTAAACGGTTTTTTCGTTGGTTTTTATTCTAAAACTAATTACGATAAAACTAAAAAATAAAAGACAGAGAATAAAAACATACATGACAATTAAAATGATTACAAGCTAGTTCAAGAAATACAGATTCAAAGAAAACAAGACACTAAAATCGGTTTCAATCAAGAAAAGAAAGATATGGATCGTAGGAAATGGCATTCGATTAAGAGTGTTCGATGATTCACTAATGATGTTTCTAATCACTCAATGAGCTGAATTCTATGGCAAGGAACACATAAAAATAGTTTAACTCACTCTCATGATGCTAAACCCTTCATTGATAATTCAAATTAGCTAATCTCTCAATTGCTACAAAAGTATCAACAAGCATAAAACACAAATCCTTTTTAGCCAATTAATGATCCTTAGTCATGATTCTCATCTTGCTAAGCATCAAAAACATGATTAGAAATCTTCTAGACAATTACCAAACCTCTCTCAATTGTAATTTGTCCATGTTCTAGAAATTGAGTAGCTAGTTCAACCCTAGCTTTAAGACCACTTCTAAACATGAGAATTTATATAATCTTGTCCTAAACATCAATAGATCATCATCTATCCCTCTAAATCAACCATTCCCACAATCCATAATGAAACTACTCACACATAACTAAATTACAAAACAAAACCGAACAAAAGCAAGACATAGCAAAAATAAGAAGATTGATGGTAGAAAATTAAGAAAATCTTCACTAAAGTGGTGTAGATCTTGGATGATTCATGAACACAAGAGGAGAGAAGAGATAAGATCTCTAAAACAGTAAAAAGAAGCAGATAATGATGATATTTTCGTCTATGGAGAGTTGGTGAAACTCAACTACAAAGTGTTGAAATTATACAAAAGTGGAGGGGCCCAAAGTCAAGTGAAAAGTCACCAGATCGACATGTCTTCACTAAATCGGACATACCTCTTGAACCACAGATCGGAATGACTTAAAACCACTTCCATTGGAAAGCTAACTCAACTATCTACAACTTTCATGAAGACCGCGGAAGCTAAATCCAAATGGAAACCGTACTTCTGAGTCGCTCTTTAAAGCGCTTCGGATGGTTTTCGGTCGCGGGTCTGGATCGGTCGATCCAGAGGGTCGATCCCCCAAAAATATGAGATCGATCGATCTAGACTTTGTAGGTCGGTCTGGGAAATCTTCGATTTATGGGATCGATCGATCCAACTGTGTGGATCGATCGATCTGGTCTCATTCCTCCTCTTGCTTCTTTTGCTCGCCAGACTGGACCGTCGTCACGAAAATCGGCATAACGTTTGATCGCACCGTTGGAATGGCCTCAAACAACTTTCAAATGAAAGCTAATCCATTGATCTATCTTGTGTTCTTGGAGTCAGAGGAATACAGAGATGCAGGATCAGGTTGAGACGTCAAAAGTTTGGCATTGGATGAAAGACTTCCCACCGATGGATTGAGCTCATATGAGAAAACACTAGACCCTTTTTTATGGCTATCTTCACTCCTCCAACTCCTCTGACTCCAAGAACACCTGAAAATGGCTCAAGTAAGCCAAAAAGAATGCAAAGACAACCTAGGACATCTAAAATGCAATGAGACTCAATTTGGACCTAAATGCATTGTAAATATAATGAAAACAACATGAAACACATAGAAAACAAAGGAAAATATGAGACTCAAGATGGTAAAATACACGGTTATCAACTCCCCCGGACTTGCCTTTTGCTTGTCCTCAAGCGAATAAAGCAAAGTAAGCCAAGAAGAGAGGTTTGAAGGTGGGGACTCATATCCAAAAGGAAACACATGAAACTTTCAACTCAATGTCCTTAGGTAAAAATGTCATAATGCTAAAATCGCTTCTACTCTTACGAACTTCTCCATACCTATCACCACTTGAATCTTTTGCTCTAGTGCCTAAGACTTAAGAATCCACAAGCATTCATATCAACCAACTCTTTAACATTCATTAATCTCGGTATAAGCGCGGTCTCGCAAAGGGAATCTCAATCATTCTCAATCGGTTTGGTGGGAAAGGCTTGAAAGCATAATGTATGAGGAGGTTACAGTTTTCGGGTAACTTACTCTCATGAAAACGTAATGCATGACAATACGAAAAAGCGAGGAAGGAATGGAACAAAGATGCATCAAAGAATACCTTCCATCCTAGCCTAGCTTTCTAATCTCTCGTC
>PKMM01047664.1:0-13582 GCA_002933915.1 Eutrema heterophyllum | reverse complement strand
TGTCTCTCAAAAAACCAAAAGTAGAACAGAAGTAAAATCAAGCTTAGCCAACAAAAGTGGCTCAAAAACCTAATTATAGTGCTAAAACACGTTTTGGGTTAAATTGTAAATAATAAAGTCTTCTGGGCAATTTTGCAATTCTTCAATTCTTCATAAAAGTCGCGTTTCCTTCCCCATGGACGACGGTATCGACCGATACCTGAGTGGTATCGATCGATACTCGGGCAGTGACGTGCTTTCTTCCTTCATGATGTCAGTATCGATCGACACCAGGTGGTGTCGGTCGATACAAGGGCTTCAAATCGGGTACTCAGCTACACGAACTTCTGTTTTGCTCCAAAATGCTCCAAAAAGCTCTAATATCTCCAATTATGCTCCAAACGTGCCAAAACCTGTAAAAGACTCTAAAACACTACAAAACAGTAGAGAGACTCTATAAAACGGACCTATATCATGGCTTAAAAGGGGTAAAAACCATGATATATCACTGGCCCTTGGTTGTTACAGCAATTTTGGTGTAAGGCAAATCATTTTCTAACTTATGCAAGGGTAAAGGTTTGAGTCTGAGCATGGGTCTGGTTGCCACCACAATCCGGTTTACGCTCATTGACTCGCTTCCTTATCCAGAGTGACTCGTCCGCTTAGCTCGCTGTTCTTGATCAAGTGTCATTTCCGAGAAAATAAGTCATTGGCTCTAATTGTTTTTAGCATCAATCATCGTGTGTGACAGCTACTCAGCTGAGAAACAGCTACCGCATTGGGTCTATGAGTTGATTTTTCACTCGTAATGAAATGCTGTGACACTGTAATGGCCCTGTGCGATCTCCTCATTGTGGTAAGAAAAGTCAGTTGCTTGAGTTCTCAATGCTAAAATTTCAGTTTTTTTTTCTTTAAATTCTAGTGTCTCAGATGGTTCTGCATAGTTTCGCCATGGGGTACTCACAAATTTCTCTGATTTAAACTGCTTACGCTTATGAATGTTGTGCTGCATTTATGTGTTACTTTGGTTCTTGTTTTTATATGAGTGTGCACTCAAGCAGGGGGAGAATTTTGATTCAAGGAGAATGCAAATGTTCAAGAGGAGGAAAGTGGCTGACATCACTAAAGGAGAGATTCAATATATAGGGGGAATTAGTCTGTTTTATTACCTCTGATTGTGTGTCTGTGTAGTGTTCTTTGGTTGCAGATAGTTTGAGGCCTCACACTCAAATAAAAAGGGGGAGATTATTAGCACCAAAGCATTAAGGTGGAACAAGAGTCAGCTGTGTAGCTCATGACGGGATGCAATTTGGTTCCAGATAGCTTGAGGCCTCACACTCAGATAAAAAGGGGAAGATTGTTAAAACATGACAGTGACGACGTAACACAAGTCAGCTCTGTTTAACATTAGGAATAAGCTAAGGCACAAAGGTTCAAAAACTCTAGGAGCTGACGTGGCAGAAGTTTATTGGAGCGTGGTGAATTGACTAAAGTGGTTGGAGAGAATCTCCATATCGAAGATACTAAAAATATGGAGATAACACAAATTGGAAATCAGATATTCTCAACTAAGGGTAGTTTGAGAGTATTTAAGGATGAGGTGACCCAAGGTTTAGGGTTGGCCGTTATATCCTTAAGAATCACAAAGTGACACAGAGTGACTGTGTGTTAGGGCTCTTGGTGAGTGAACAAACGAGTGAGCGCAACGGGTGTTGTGCGAAGAGGCTGGGTAGATTAGGAATCGGTCAGTGTCGAGTCAAAGTTGACGTCGTGTAATTCTGATTAAACATGTTGTAAAAACTGTTTAAGTGATTTCTAATAAAAGCAAATAAGAGTATTTGCAGAATCTGTGTTGTGTCCTTTGGTGTGTGTTATCCTAGTCTTTTCAGATTGGAACCTAATTTGCTGGTTTCTTGCTTTATATTTGAGCTTTTGTTCTGTGTAATGGTTTTGTAACAATCTTTTTTAAGTTACTAGGTGTTTGTCTGCGCTACGCACGGATTATTACTTAAAATGTTAAAAATTAGTTAAAAATTTTTAAGGAATTTTAAGGAAAAACATGTTTTTAGCATAATTGTTTGCTTTAATATGTTGTGGTCTTTTCAATTTGAAGAGTTTATTTAACTTATTTGATTATACATCATAATGAAAATGATTGGAAAGTAGTGTATTTTTCCAATAAAAATAGAAGTTATACAATGTCTTGTAAAAAATGAAAGTGCAATCATTTTCATTTGTAGGAGAAGCAAGTGATTTTGATTTTGTATAGTATCTTCTAATCTCCAGTTTCGACATAAAACAAAATTATACAAACATAAGTTATTTTAATAATTATCAGTGCATTGAGAAAGAAATAAAATACTAAATGCAATACTATAAAATAATACAATGATGTAAGAAATTTTATTTTAGCATATAGTTGTAATTTCTAAAACCATAAAATCTAGTAAGAGATGTTTTGATAGTAAAAACTCAGACGAAAGACAAACTATAGTAGTATTAAATTACACAAAGTTTAAATATAACAAAATAAACAAACATTCGTTATATGATGAAGTAAATATATATGAGTTCATACGAATATAGTCAGACATTTACTGTATACTTGTATATACAAAAAAAATATTATGTGGAACAAAGTATATATTTTGAGCACATCATAAGCTCGGAAGTTGATTACAGAATGATATAGCTTTTATATGTTTTTCACTTTTTCAAAAAATTTTTTGTGTTAATGCAACATTCCGGAAACTATTTCTCGAGTATGTAGAGAAGTACAGCCAGCAACAGGTAGCTGAAGAAGAAGCAGCAGCACAACAGATCTAAAGAACATTTAAGGCGAATCAGAGAAAAGCGTTGCACTTAGAAAGGAAGACATGGAAGAAGGGGATTGAAACAGAGGAGAAGGAGCAAGAAAGAAGCATTACCGGGTTGGATAATTAGATGTCATAATCGTTATTTATGTTTTTGTTGTAGAAATTATAAAACAGATTGATATTAAAATGATTTCAAATAGCAATTATATTCAGTTAGTCATTAATGTTTTCTATATTTCAAAGCAGCAAATATTAATGTTAGCTTAGAGTTTTTGGATTTATTGGTCTTTAATTTGTGAGCTATAGTTCTAGACGTTATTTTTATAGAAGATAATTACTTTGCTTAAAAATGTGTCTTAATTGCATATATATGTTTTTATTTTTTTTTATTTGTGGTTTCACTCTGTAATCAATTACTCTTGATTTCAGAGTAAATATTTGTAATCATATACTCTCTGTCACAATTTATAAGATCTTTTAGGGTATTTTTTGTTTCATTTTATTTGATGNTGTGACTATTTATATTCTGCAGTATCTTTTATGATTGATTGAATGTTTTAAATTAAAATATTAAATAATATTTTTGTAAAATAAAAATTTCTTAGTATGCACGTTTTTAGCCAAAAAATCTTATAAAATGGAACATAGGGAGTATATGTTTTTATTGTTTTAAATGTGTCTTAACTCTTGATTTCAGAGTAACTCTTGATTTTAGGAAGAGAGTGAAACCTTTTTTAAAAAAGAAATGCAAAGTGGACCAATAGGAAAAGAGTGAAACCCTTCTTATATACTGACGCAGCGGGTGTTAAGATAATCTTAGAAATCCGTTGAATTATGTGAATACCCGGAAACTAAGCTTCTCAAGTTCGTTGAATCTCAATGAGAATATCCGAATCTTAAGGAAGAAGAAGAGTTTAAGAACTCAAAGCTTTATTAATAATTCAGTTCTCCCGTCTCTTACAACCAAAGCTCTGTATTTATAGAAGCCAAAATCCTAATAGAAAAGGAAAAACACGACCAAAGTCAAATCTAAAAGAAAATAAACATAACTCTTTAAAGAAAATGGAAAACTAACTAAAAGAACTTGAAACTGCAATAAAGGAAATATGATGCAGACTTGGAGAAGAAGTAAGAAGTCACGCTACACCATCCCCTCCTTCTTGAAAAAGATTAGACCCCGAATCAGACTCATTTTCGCCCATAAAGGGAACCAAATGTTTGACATTAAACACATCAGACGTTCGTACGGTTGGTGGCAACTTGAGGCGATAAGCATTTGGATTGATTTTTTTGAGAATTTTCAAGGGACCAATCTTTCGAGCTTTCAATTTGTTGTACTCATGCGGTGGAAAACGGTCCTTGGTTAAAATGGCCCAAACTAAATCACCTTCATCAAACTCCAAATGCCGGCGTTTACTGTCCTTAGCTTTCTTTAATTTAGACGTTGTATCAACAAGCCGATCATGTGTGATCTTATGAATATGTTGTAACTCAGAGACAAATGTAGCAGCATCTCCATGAAGGCGGGTCATATCAGGAACAGAGGCAAGGTCCAAAGGACATCGTGGCAAGAATCTATAAACAACAACGAAAGGATTGTATCCGGTACTCCGATTAACAGCACGATTATGAGCAAATTCTGCTTGGCTGAGCTTTGCATCCCATGATTTGATGTTATCTCTAACAAGACTGCGTAACAAATTTCCCAAAGAGCGATTGACAACCTCCGTTTGTCCATCGGTTTGAGGGTGATACGCCGAACTCATATGTAATTTGTATTCACCAATTTCCACAAAGAACGCCAAAAATGGCTAAGAAATCGAGAATCTCTGTCGGAGACAATTGAGGAAGGCAATCCATGCAACTTATACACCTCTTGAAAGAAAATTCGAGCCACAGACATCGCATCGGTTGTCTTTTTACATGGGACAAAATGTGCCATTTTCGAAAAACGATCGACAATGACAAAAATCGAATCGTTTCCTCTTTGTGTGCGTGGAAGTCCAAGGACAAAATCCATACTAATGTCGGTCCATGGCTGGTCTGGAATTGAAAGAGGCAAATACAAGCCGGTGTTAGAAGCAGTACCTTTTGAGACTTGACAGATTTTGTAGCGTTCAACGAAGCGAGTAACATCTTTACGCAACCCGGCCAAAAATATGAAGAGGAGACGAGGTGTATAGTACAGTCTCGTCCAATATGCCCTTCGTTATGTAGTTCCTGGATAATTTGAAGTCGTAAGCTACAATCTTGAATGCAAAGTTGATTGTCACGAAACAAAAAGCCATCATGCATCACAAAATTTGTGTGTTGCTCTGTTTGTAAAGTAGACACGATAGGGAAAAAGAAAGCATCAGTCTTGTAGAGCTCTTGAAGACTTTCTAATCCAATGACAGAGACACGCATAGATACCAACAGATTATGCCGACGGCTCAACGCATCTGCTACACGGTTAAGTGTTCCAGCTTGGTGTTTAATGACGAATGTAAACTGCTGCAAATACGATATCCAACCGGCATGTCTAGAGGACACCTTTTTTTTACTCCCAAGGTGCTTCAAGGCGTCGTGATCTGTGTACAAAATAAATTCTTTGTGGAAAAGATAATGCCCCCAATGTCGAATGGCTTGCACAATTGCATAAAATTCCACATCATATGTACTATATCGGCTTCGAACTCCCGCCAATTTCTCGCTAATATATGCAACTGGTTTTCCATTTTGACTAAGGACTGCCCCAATGCCTAGTTTAGAAGCGTCAGAATGGAGCTCAAAAACGCATGAAAAGTCCGGTAAAACCAAAATTGGTGCGGTCGTAAGCTTTTCCTTGATTTGCTTAAAAGCTTTGTCAGCATCTGAATTCCATGAAAACTTGTTATCTTTAAGGCAATTAGTGTTTGGCGTCATGATTCCACTAAAATGGGGAACAAATCTGGGATAGAATGATGCAAGACCGTGGAAACTGCGTACGTTGGAGACTGTTCGCGGCGTTGGCCATGACGTGATGGCTGCAACTTTGCTGGGGTCCACAACTATACCTTTTGCAGAGATAATGTAGCCTAAAAATAGAACACGTTGAATGCCAAATTCACACTTCTGAGTAGCAACGTATAACTTATTTTCTTGTAAAACAGAGAGAACATCTCGAAGATGTTGGATATGTAATTCCCAAGAGACGCTGAAAATCAAGATGTCATCAAAGTAAACGACGAAAAACTTCCCAGTAACGGTCGCAAAATCTGATTCATAACTCTCATGAATGTGCTCGGTGCATTCGAGAGACCGAAAGGCATGACCAAGAGGCCGTTTTCCATTCACTCCCGGGCGGACACGAATTTGATGATAAGTACTCTTCAAATCAAGCTTAGTAAATAACAATGAACCACTATTCTGGTCTAAAAGATCATCAAGTCGTGGAATTGGGAATCGGTAGCGTATCGTGATTTTGTTAATTGCAAGACTATCTACACACATACGCCAAGAACCGTCCTTTTTGGGGATTAGAAGAGCAGGAACGGCGCAAGGACTGAGACTTTCACGAAGATAACCCTTGCGTAAGAGGTCCTCAACTTGACGGCGTAGTTCCTCATGTTCTTTTAGGCTCATGCGGTAGTGTGATTTGTTTGGAATTGTCGAGCAATGCACAAGGTCGATGTGGTGTTGAATATCTCGTAGTGGAGGAAGGCCTGGTGGTAACTTTGTTGGGAATACATCACTAAACTCAGTGATGACGTTTTTGAGTTCATGTGGGATGTCACTGAGTGTTGCAGTTGCTGGTGAAGCAATTAGAGCCAAGACAAATCCTGCTTTGTGCATTGTAGCAACAAAATCAGCTTTGGATAATAGAAGGGTTGGCTTTGACTGTTGTTCAGATGTTGTAATTTGTGGTGAAACAGTAGCTATCTCAGAGGAACTAGCAGAAGGCATCAACCTGATATTACGTTTCTCAAAGAAAAAGCTATAAGTGTTTAAACGTCCATCATGTATGGTGCTTCGATTGTATTGCCATGGACGACCCAATAAAATATGACAAGCGTCCATTGGAACGATGTCACAATGTACATTGCATATTGTCTTTATAAGCAGCTCCGATTGAGAAAGGGACACGAGCTTGTTGAGAAACATAAATACCTGCTTGCTGATTTACCCAGGCTAATTTTTAAGGGGTTGGATGTCGTTCAGCACAAAGTTCAAGTTTACGAACAACCTCCTCTGAAATAAAGTTGGAACAGCTTCTTGAATCAACGATTAGTTTGCAGACTTTACCATTAATTGTGTAAGAGGTTTGAAACAGATAAGTCCTTTGCCATGATTCGATTGGGGCCATGGGACTGTAACAGTTGCGTCGTACAACTAACAATGATCATGTATCAACGTATATTTGTTCTTCTTGTTGGTCCTGAGAATCTGAAATTTCATCATTGTAATCATCATAAATAGCATGTTGATCTTGTAGATGACCCTCTGTTAGCAACCCACGCAGCTTTTGATTTGGGCAAGCCGTCTGTCGATGACCTGTTTCATTACATGCATAACATGTCAATGCATGAGGACGGGAGGGACGAGAATTTCCAATATTCTCAGAACCATTAGTTGATCGATTTTGGGGAATAAGATGGCTGGACTCGTTGTTCTCGGCAGGTCGAGTTGTGGCTGAGCTATTCGAAATTATGATGTGCCTCTGTTTCTCTTCCCGTAAGAATTCCAGGTAGAAGAATTTTGTCTTTTTCTACTCGTACTCGTTTTTGTTTGAGTTGCTGCCACCAAGCACAAGCACGGCCCTTAAAACGTGTTGCAACCAAGGCTACTCTGCGATGATCAGGGACGTTTTTGAATTCCAACAATTCTTCAACGTTAGTGATCCAATCAATAAGGTCTTCATGACTTAGTGCTCCATGGAAATCAGGTAATTCAACCTTGAAGCCTGCTTCCCATCGAGTATCTTCATTGTTTCATGGATTAGCGACGGCTCTGTTGTGGTGTTGCCTTTGTTTTTGTTGGAATTCTGCACCTGCAAACGGGTTTTCTTCGATGTCTTCATCATCATCAGCGGTTACATGGTGGTGGTGCTCTCGCGGTTCTGTTCGTGCGGCTCTATTTGCACCGACGGCACCTGCGTTTGAGGCGAAAGCAGTCCGGATACCTTGTTGTATTGATTCAGAGAGGGTTCGGCGAAGGTTCGCGTTAAACGTTTCCTGAAAACCTTCTAAAAACTGTTGAAAATTAGACCAATTTTCCACAGGTTATTTCTGAGGTCGAGGAGCCATTGGATCGTACTTTAACTAAGATATTAAAGTGCCGTGATACCAAATGACGCAGCGGGTGTTAAGATAATCTTAGAAATCCGTTGAATTCTGTGAATACCTAGAAACTAAGCTTCTCAAGTTCGTTGAATCTCAATGAGAATATCTGAATCTTAAGGAAGAAGAAGAGTTTAAGAACTCAAAGCTTTATTAATAATTCAGTTCTCCCGTCTCTTACAACCAAAGCTCTGTATTTATAGAAGCCAAAATCCTAATAGAAAAAGAAAAACACGACAAAAGTCAAATCTAAAAGAAAATTAACATAACTCTTTACAGAAAATGGAAAACTAACTAAAAGAACTTGAAACTGCAATAAAGGAAATAAGAGGTCACGCTACACCATATATTCCCTCCGTTTCACAAAGAGTGTCGTTTTAATGTTTTATTTTTGTTTCACAAAGAGTGTCATTTTATGTTTTCAATGCATAATTTTGAATAAAAATCCAATTTTGACCTTATTGTTTTAATGTATTAATTAGAGAGAGAAAAATTGTTTAGTGTATTAATAAGGGATAATATGGAACTTTTAATAATTTTTTAATATGTGTGAAATGTGTCAAAATGATATTTTTTTGTGAAATAGAATGAGTATATAATATATGATTCATCTACTATATAATATAAGAGAGGGGCTCTCCAGGACACATCAGCCCCCTCTTGGCCCCGTCAGCTTAAAATCCTTCCACATCTGCAAACGAAGCAAACGTTTCATCCAAACTTAATTAAAACAAAATAACCCAGCATCTTCCATATTAAAAGAGAAGTGAATTGGCCTCTAGTTGAGATGGTCAATTACACCTTTTACCCTTAACGAAGATGTCTGCGTTTTTTGGCCCAGCCCAATAAGTTAATTTCAATCTAATCTATAAAACAAAATCTAACGTCGAAACCCTAGCCACTTTATCGTCGACGGCAAGATATCTTCTTATAAATATCCTTCATAAACGTTTGATAATTGCATCCCTAACCTCCACAATTCGTCTGTCTCTTCTCGATGACGAGTTATTCATCTGGCTACTACGAAAATTTTCAAGGTGAGATTATTAACAGTACATTCTTTGTCTGCTATCGTCGAGTAAAAAATATATGATATTAGTTTTTAATTGTGATCGTTCCTAATTTTGTAAGCGTTCCTAATTTTGATTTGGTGTGATTTTATTGCATTATTGTTTCAACCTCAATTTTGTGTGTTAATACTCGCGTTGACTTTGCTGATCTGAAGGAATGATTTCCATGAGATTTGCAAGAAGGAACACCCCATAAACAAATATGTTGTTGCTGTGAGTGATTTGGAGTCATCGTATAACTTATGCTATGTTTTGTATCTTAGACTTGATCTTCAAAGTTGTGAAATTGAATGAGCTTCTGAAATTGCTAAGAGTGTCATTCGAGATGGGTGATTTCAGTCCTATGTTTCGTAAGGTTCAAAGATTTCTTCAGGAAAGAACGTGAAGGGTTGATTGGAACCTAATTTCTGGTTTCTTGCTTCATATTTGAGCTTTTGTTCTGCGTAATGGGTTTCTACCATTTTTTAAGTTACTAGTTGTTTGTCCGCGGATTATTACTTAAAATTTTAAAAATTAGTTTAAAATTTTTTAAGGAATATTAGCGAAGAACATGTTTTTAGCATAATTTTTTGCTTTAATATATTGTGGGCTTTTCAATTTGAAGAGTTTATTTAACTTATTTGATTATATATCATAATCAAAATGATAGGAAAGTAGTGTACTATTCCAATAATAATAGAAGTTATACAATGTCTTGTAAAAATTGAAAGTGCAATCATTTTCATTTGTAGGAGAAGCAAGTGATTTTGATTTTATATAGTATCTTCTAATCTTCTGTTTCAACATAAGAAAATTTATACAAACATAAGTTATTTTTAATAACTCTCAGTGCATTGAGAAAGAAATAAAATACTAAAAAATAATACAATGATGTAAGAAATTTTATTTTAGCATATAGTTGTTTTTTCTAAAACCATAAAATCTAGTAAGAGATGTTTTGATAGTAAAAACTCAGATGAACGACAAGTCATAGTTTTTTACAGTACTATTAAATTACACAAAGTTTAAATATAACAAAATAAACAAACATTCGTTATATGATGAAGTAAATATATATGAGTTCATACGAAAATAGTCAGACATTCACTATTATATACAAAAAAAAATATTATGTGGAACAAACTATATATTTTGAGCACATCATAAGCTCAGAAGTTGATTACAGAATGATATATACCTTTTACATGTTTTTTACTTTTTTCAAAAAAAATTGTGTCAATGCAACATTCTGGAAACTATTTCCCGAGTATGTAAACTGAGCTCAATCGCAAATGAAGCCTCTGATATTGGGAAAAAATACAAAGACAAAAAGCTTGCGAAGAAAATGTTGAGATGTTTGCCTTCAAAGTTTGCTACCCACAAGGCTGTACTTAAGGTTGCGATGAACACGGATGAGATGAAGTATGACCAACTGATTGGGATATTGAAAGCAGAAGAAATGGAAGCAGCTGCGGATTAGCCTCCTAAGTCCACCAAGGGAATATCATTCACAGCTGAAGCAAATAATGAGAGGTTTGAGAAGCTTGAGAGCAGTGTGAGTCTAATAGCCATAAACTTCAATAAGGTCATGAAAAGAATTGAGAAGGGACTAAAACAAAACGGTTGATAAGCTTCACCGAAACGAGAGTGACAAAATCAACGAGGAAATAATGTCTGGTCAGGAACGTGAGCTCTTTGAAATGATGGGACAAGTAAAAGGCGTGAAGTCCAATGTTATGAGTGTGAAGGTTTTGGTCATATCAAATCTGAATGTCCTCTCACCAAAAAAAGTAAATGAAATGCCCTTAATGCAAAGGAATGAGACACACAAAAATGGAGTGTCCAAATTTATAGAAGATGAAATAGAGATATCTTTTAACTTCAGTGATACTAAATCAGATGATGATGAGGAAGAAGACTGTCTCTTGAATTTTGTAGCATACATGGCTGAGGGTGGAGAAGAAGACATAATATCTCCCTTGGATTCAGACTCTGAAGATGATTCTGAAATTGATCCCAAGGAAGAATATCGCAAATTGTATGATGATTGGGTGAAACTCAGCAATGACAATTTGCAGTTGACCAAGGAGAAACTACTTTTGAAAGCGCATGTAAACATACTGGAAATGGGAAAGGAAGGAAGAGACTCAAGTTGGAGAAAATGAAAATGATTCTGAAGAATTTGCTCAGTATGCTTCAAAGAGATCTTAAGGCTGAACGAGAAAAAAAGAAAACTGGTTTTGAAACTTGAATCTGTTTGTTGGATATTGCTGTTTTATCTTGTTTTTGGAACTTTGTGAAGTTTGTAGTTTCCGGAACATGTTGAATTTATGGTTTTTTGTACTTATTCGTATGAATAATTATGGTTTTTGAAACTTGGTACAACTACATTACATTTAGTACAACTACTTAAGTCGATATTACATTTAACTAAGTAGCACACAAAGTACTTAAGTCGCATTACACAAAGTACTTAAAATACTTAACCCAAAATTAAGTCGCATTACAAAGTACTTAAGTCGCATTTTCTCCTCTACTTAAAGAGGTACAAAGTGACGGTTACAAGAACAAGAACCGAAGCAACCACATTCTTCAAAAGCATGCAAGGGCATTCATTCTCCATTGCACCAAGTGACTTCTTCAGTCCACAATCTCTGCCTTGAGCTCAACAATCTCATCATCAACACTCTCAGATTGATTTTTGAAATCGTGTCGTAGCATATCCAGTTCTTCCATCATAGCTTCATCCCACCATTTAAAGATATGACACTCTCCATCCTACACAAATCGGAAATAAGATAATCGAACTTAAAAAATGTAAAATACAAGAAGATTACTTACGTCGATATTCAACGAGCATGTGTAAAACAGTCGTCCGAGGTTCAATGGTCCACGAAATGAATCTAGTATTGCTCTCCCACCACAGTAGCATCGGGTTGGAAATCCAAAATCATCACATCGTCCTCTTGAGCTTACCTCTGATATAGAGGTTGATGGTTGTGTGTAGCTGTATCTTCCCATATCACTGTAACATGAAAACAAACTTGGTTCAGTATTACTATATGTAAATTCCAAAAAATCCCGAAATTAATAAACCCGAAATTCGAACATTCACAAACCTGAAATTCTAACATTCACAAACCCGAAATTCTAACAAGAACAAACCCGAATCCAATTCTAACAAGAACAAACCCGAATCCAATTCTAACATTCACAAACCCAAAATTTTAGCATTCACAAACCCGAAATGAAGAACGAATCCAAGGTTCATAAACAAACCTAAAATGAAGAACAAAATCCGAAATTTGAATTAAATTCGACTTGCCTTGGAGCTTAGAAACCAAAAATCGTTGCAATGGAGAAGGAGGAAGAAGAGGAGCGAGCGAGCGGAAAAAGAGAGGGATAAGTAGAAACCCTAGATATTGAATTCCAATTTGAATTTGGGAGAAAACTAAATGGGTTGGGCCAATTTTAGATTTTAGTTTAGATTGGGCCAATTTTAGATTTTAGATTTTATTTTCAATTAAAATAAATGAAAAACACACAAAAACAACATGTGCGCCGTCAAATTGACATGTGCGCCATTTTTTCTTTAGTGGTCGTCGCCAAAATTACACTTAGTAGTTATACTGATTTGCAAATAGTTGTACTTTTGGGTGTTTTCAAGTTTAATTAGTTTTACCTAGCCCTACAATTTAGTTTTTTAGTTTTACATATGATTTTAGTCAATTATAGTATGTTTCCGAGGACTTTATGAATTAATATGTCTTCAAATTCTATTTTTGTATCCTTGGCATCATAAGGTGGTTAATATTAACAAAGTGGTCATAAAAGTATAAGGTGTTTGTTGTGTAAATCTTCTAATAACAAACCATTATGCTATAAATTTAACTTACCTACTTAATACATATTTTTAACATTTAATAGTTATTTATCTTATGTAATTTTGTTTGTTTCGTCTTGGCTATTTGTTTTTACTAATAAATTAATAAAATCATCAATTAACAATTTCAATCAGTAATACTAGTATTATAAGTGTTACCAGTGTTACCAGTTATACTAGTATAGCAAAAAAAAAATTCAATTTTACTTAGTTGTCCAAAACAGTTACACATAGTTATACCTAGTTGAACTAGTTGTCCGGCGACAGAAATTATCATTCAAAAACACAAACGAGTTACATAGAGGAATTATACGAACGATTTATTGAAATATCACCAACTAAGCCCCGAAGTACCCCACCTCTCTTTTTTCTTCGAGGTTCTCCAACTGATGGGAACCGAATTGTTTGTTTTCTTCCTTTTTTATTATAATGCTTCGGTTTGACACAATGGGCTTTTACTTCCTCTGGAACATTCCATTCAGACATATGAAGCACTGGATAAATCGTCATGTGATATGTCAATGACCACTACTCCATCAAATCATAGATGGAGCATAA
>PKMM01047552.1:1530698-1567159 GCA_002933915.1 Eutrema heterophyllum | reverse complement strand
CCGTCGGAATACTCACAGACGGAATCTTCCTCGGAAATCCGTCGGAAAGAAAACATACGGATAATTCTTCGGAAATTCGTCGGAACATTCCCCTACGGATTTGCCCTCGGAAATCCGTCGGAAAACAAACCGACGGAATATTCCCTCGGAAATCCGTCGGAATACTCACAGATGGAATATTCCTCGGAAACCCGTCGGAAAACAAACCGACGGAATATTCCCTTGGAAATCCGTCGGAATAGTCCCCGACGGATTTTCCCTCGGAAATTTCCGAGGGATTTCCGACGGATTTCTATTTCCGAGGAGATAGAACTGACGGCTAAAATCCGTCGAAAATCCGTCTAGAATCTCTGATTCCGACGGAATTCCGACGGATTCGGCCGTCCGAAATCCGTTGTTTCTTGTAGTGATTACGACGGGAAGAGGTACGGAATTGATGAAAACCCCCTCCATAAAACCATAATATGAGATTTAACAAGAAAAACAACATAGTATGACTAAAAATCGATTTATTTTTAACTTACGAACAAAAATCTGATGTTTGTTTACTATATTTATTACGTACTGCTGTACTAATAATAAATTTTATAGTGAATTTGGTAAAGGACAAGAATATTAAATGGAAAAATTCCTTATACATCGAGAAAAATTGTTAAAAATGAACCTTACATTGACATGCGATTTACAACATGTTGATGTGTCATCACATGTCACATGAGAGCTTCTAAGACTAATATAAAAATAGACATAAATAGCTAGATTATTTACAACTTATGCCATTAACATTAAGAGTGAATTACACTCTATGACACTTTTACACTTTCAATTTACATTATAGACACTTTGCGAGAGCTAATTATCCTTCCACTATTTACTCTATTTTTTATTATTTTTCATTTCACACACCCACACATTTTTGTTTTGCTTATTTCTTCTCGTTAAAAAACATTTTCACATTTTTTTTGCACTATAAACTATATTTCTTTTTTCTCTATACTTTGATACCCATTTCACAATATTTTACTTTCATGTGGTTCGAACACATTGGTCGAGTGCATGCGTATCCACATAGCTGTGTACACATGTACGCATTTAAATGGATAGACATGTGCGTATCCACGCGCATATCATCCATGTGTACGCAACTATCGTCCACGTGTCCACGCGAATATCGTCCATGTGTACGCAACTACATGGATATGCATGCGTATTCACATGAATTACGAACACGCATGCGTCCTATCCTCAAGGACTTCCGAGCCATGAATCTTCTTGTTCGGGTCATCGTTACCCTTCTCCGACGGATATCCAACAACTTTCCGACGGGGGATTCCGACTACAATGCTCGTCGGAAAATTTTCGATAGATATCCGACAACTTTCCGACAGGCCATTCCAACTATAACTTCGGGGGAAAATCATCAAAAATCCTTTCGACGCGAACTGTTCGTCGGAAATCCGTCGGAAAATCCTCTACGGTAGTCTATCAGAAAAGTTATGACCATTTTCCAACGACCATTTCCGTTGGAAAGTTCCGACGGAAATCCGACCAAATTTGATTTTCGACGAGCTGTAACTGACGAATTTAGTTCCGTGGGAAATCTGACTGAGAAATTCCCGACGGGAATGAGTATCAAAATATAGAGAAAAACAATTGTGAAATGGGTATCAAAATAAATATAATTGATAGTGAAAAAATAATTGTTATCAAAATGTAGAGAAAAATATAAATATAATTGATAGTGAAAAAATAATTGTTATATTATTTTCTTATGAGAAGAATATAAAGAAAAAAGTGTGTGGGGTGTGTGAGATGAAAAAAACAAAAAATAGAGAGAAAATGGGGAATGGTAATTACCTTTTGGTAAGAGGGGCATAAAGGTTAAATTACACAGCGAAAAGTAGGGAAAGTGTGTCTAAAGTCACAAAGTGTCTATATTGTAATTAGACTTTTAAAAAGTGTGTGTGAGTTTAATTTTCTCTCACATTAATTTGGTTATAAAATATTGTAGTTTATATCAATTAATTATTTAATATTCAGCATTTAATTTATAAAGATATCTTATATCTTCCATTTCCTACCAAAATATTTATTGTAAATATAGTATATCATATTAGTTATTTCTTTAACATTATATTTTTCTCTCATATTTGTTTGATCCAATATTTGAAGAAAAAAAACTAAATCATCACATCATCCATATAATAAAAAATCTATATTTTCATAAATATTATAAGTCAATTTTTTTTAAATGAACATTAATTACTCAAATGGTGAAGAAATATGTGTGACTAAAAAGTCCCACATCGGAAATAAAAATGTATGGTGGTTCGTAAACCTATTATAAAAAAAGCCAAAATATAAGAGTAAAAAATCTCACTTAACTTAAAAAATAAAAAATTCGATTTACTATAGTTTTTTTATCGAGTGTATAATTAAACCGAAAAAGATAAATATTATAAATATTTTAATTTGATAAAATGTTTTTGTAATTATATTTATATACAAAACATTCACATATTCTGATAAACAAAATTAAGATTAACTTTCACCCCGCACAAAGTGCGGATAATCACCGGGTATTTAGTTAAATGACAACCATCAGAGTTGTTATTAGAAAGTAGCAAAAAACAGTATTGGTCAGAATAAAGGTGAAAATGTAGCATGCTATTTTCTAAAATAAATCTCTAAATTCCTATTATGCGTATTTGCGTATATGGATAAACCAATATTTAGTGCACTACATAATAATGAATCACACATTGATATTATGAAGATATAAATAAAGTAGATGTTTACATAAAAAATAGCAAAGGATAAAATCATACAAACCAAAATGCTAAAAACCATGTTTAATTAAGTAGTAGTGCACTAGTGGTTCATTCGTACACATTAAATTATCTAACAAATTATCTAACCTCTTTCATTTGGCTAGTCAAAATAATATCATGTTTTAGATCCATTAAAAAATTTGGTGAGTGGATTACTCGAATGGTGAGTGAATTACTCGAATGCTGCACTCACACTGGAATGATTAATCGGGTGGTAATTAAAACCTCAAATCAACCCTAGTTATAAATTAAAGTTCTTCAGCCAAAAAAATAAGAATGTCGGGGGAGGCCGCGCCCACCGGTCACTGTACTAGAATCCTTTGGCGTTATCTCATCTAATACTTTTCTCTGTTTGGCTTCTACTTAATTGTATGTTGTCTATTTCTTTCGTGAAATATCTACCCCAAACTATATGATCCAAATTAATTTCTTGCATTTTCAATTGAAAACCCTTTATTAAAAAAAAGAAAAGAAAAAAAAAAACAAATTAGATCTTGAGTGAAGTTGATTTAGGAGTGATTTACACTTTTTGATTTTGAGATTACAACATAGACACTTTTGAGTTTAGACACACTTTTATTATTTTTTGATTAATGAAATGACATAAATACTCTTTCCTCGTTCTTCCAAAAAACAATCACAATTTTTTATTATTATTTTTTTCCACACCCCACATATTTTGTTTTGCTTATTTTCTTCTCATAAAAAATAATTTTGCACTATAAACTATATTTCTTTTTTCTCAGTACTTTGATACTCATTTCACAATATTTTACTTATATGTAGTTTGAACACATGCATATCCATATAGTTGCGTACACGTGTACCACATGCACATGATAGAACACATGCGTATTCATTCGCATATGGTACACGTGTACGCAGCTATATAGATACATATGCGTATCCACACGCATATGATACACGTGTACGCAACTATATGGATATGCATGTGTATTCACACGAATATGGTACACGTGTACGCAACTACATGGATACGCATGCGTTCTATCCACAAGGTTCGACTCACATGTAACTAAAAAATTGTGAAATGGGTATCAAAGTATAGAGAAGAAAAAAATATAATTGATAGTGTAAAAATAATTGTTAGATTATTTTTTTATGAGAAGAATATAAGGAAAACAAAATATGTGGAGTGTGTGAGATGGAAAAAAATAAAGAGAAAATGGGGGAAATGTAATTATTTCCTGGTAGAGGAGCATAAAGGTCAATACACATACCAAAAAGTAGACCAAATTGTGCTTTAACTCAAATGTGCTTTAACTCAAATGTGTCTATTAAGTGTAATTGTAGTTTGAAAAAATGTGTTTGAATGTAATTTTCTCTTGAATTAGTGATCTTGAGTAGTTACTTTCAAAATCCTCATACCACCACCGCACTTGGAGAGATGATTTATGTCTTAAATAAGGTATTATCAACAGCTTGTCCTAGACACCGGCAGGGCCGGCCCTGGGCCAAACCCATCGAAACATTTGGCTTAGTCCCCCCTTTTTTTCATTTTTTTGGCCCCCAAATGTTTTTTTTTTTCAACTTTTGCCCCCCAAAATTTTGTTTTCTTCATTTTTTAGCCCCCAAAAAAATTAAAACCTTAATATTGGCAATCGCCCCCAAAATTTCAGGGCCGGCCCTGGACACCGGAAAGATTATGGACCGTCGAACTTCCACGGTTTATAAAAAAAACGAACAAAATTATGTCTATACTTAGTTGCAATCTACTTATTTAACTGTTTAACTATTGCAGAGATGAACACCTTCTCATCGGTGAAATCGTTGGGGAGGTTCAGAAAGTATTAAAGAAAATTGCATTAAAAACAGGAAAAGAAGAACCAAAGACTAAAATGCTTCGCATGAATAACTCCACAGGTTCAATCTCAATCCCTCACAATAATAACAGAGTAGATTCTGAAAACCAAAACGAGCTCGCTGGACTCAAACAACGCCTTGAGGAATTGAAAGAAAAGTTGGATCTTAGCAGCAAGGAAACTCGCATTGTCGGGGTTTTTGGGATGCCCGGAATCGGCAAAACCACACTGGTGAATACATTGTATGATGAGTGGAAACACAAGTTCCAGCGTCACGTGCATATGGTGAACATCCGTGAGATGTCGAAGTATGGGACGCATTCGCTACAGAGGATACTTTTGAAAAGGTTGCTTAGTGACACTTACAGTGAGATAAGTGACGAGATGACCTATGGATCCGTGGAGGGTGAACTGCTGGAGAAGAAAGTTTTTCTTGTTCTCGATGACGTGAGTAGCGAGAAACAGATACAAGCTCTTCTCGGGAACCATAAATGGATTAGGAAAGGAAGCAGGATTGTTATTACCACGCGTGACAGGACATCGATAAGCAAACTCGAGTATACTTATGTTGTCCCAAGATTGGATCTCACAGACGGCTTAAAGCGATTCAGCTTTTATGCTTTTGAAGATCACAATTGTCCTTACCCGGGGAATCTCAGGGATCTTTCAATAAAATTCGTGGATTATGCCAGAGGTAACCCGTTAGCTCTCAAGATACTGGGTCGGGAGCTTCTCTCGAAACAAGACGAGAATCACTGGTCACAGAGATTGGATACTCTGGCGCAAATTCCCAACCCGTGCATTCAAAATCTATTGAGAGTTAGTTATGATGAGCTAAGTGATCTGCAAAAAGAAGCTTTTCTTGTTGTAGCCTGTTTCTTCAGATCAGGGGATGAGTATTACGTTAGAAGTTTAGTGGATTCAGAAGATCCTGATTCTGCTGATGATGCTGCTAGTGAAGTAAGAGATCTCGCGGACAAGTTACTGATTAGCATCTCTAGTAACCGAGTAGAAATGCATGATTTACTGTCTACGTTTGCCAAGAAACTTTGTTCATCCTTATCTGCTGAAAATAGCTACGGAAACCACATCATTTGGAATCATGAGAGCTTTGCTGCTGCGGCAAACAACAAAGAGATGAGATTTATCAATCCGCAAAGGAAAAAATATCAACCTAACCTCCGAAAGTCGGTAAGTTCTACTTATTACTTAGAAATTTTACGATTAGATAGACTGATAGTGTTTGTTATGTGGTTTTTTAACTTCTGTTGCTAACTTATCAGGAAAGGGACAGCGTCATGGGTATTTTGCTGGACATGTCTGAATTAACGGATAAACTGACCTTAGATTCTAAAATCTTCAGCGAGATGTGCAATCTAAGATACCTTAAAGTCTACAACTCCCAATGTTCTCGAGATTGTGATGCTGATTGCAAACTGAACTTTCCAGATGGACTAGAAAGCTCATTGGAAAATCTCCGGTATCTCTACTGGCTACAATTCCCATTAAAGAAACTCCCGAAAGCGATAAACCCGAAGAATCTTATTGAGCTCAATCTCCCTTTCAGCAATATTACAAGACTTTGGAAGGGTAGTAAGGTGTGCCTCTACAGCCTTTGTCTAATCAATTTCTTGCCCTTAATTATTGACTAATGGTTGCCTCTGTTTCTGGTTACAGGATACATCCAAACTAAAATGGGTCGATCTCAGCTACTCAAGTGAGCTGTGCGAAATATCAGGGTTACTAGGCGCTCGAAATCTCAAAAGACTGAATCTTGAAGGCTGCACAGACTTGACAACATTGCCGCAAGGGATGCAAGAAATGGAAAGTCTAGTTTACCTGAACCTGGAAGGGTGCACGCGCCTTGTGTCTCTTCCAGAAATGAAGTTGAAATCTTTGAAAACTCTCATCTTTAGTTACTGCTTGAACCTTGTACAATTTCCGGTGATTTCAGAAAGTCTTGAAGCTCTTTACTTGCAAGGCACGGCAATAAAGGGGATTCCTACTTCAATTGAGGATCTTCGTAAACTTATCCTATTGAATATGAAAGACTGCAAAGCGTTGGCGAGTATTCCCGATTGTCTTGGAAAGCTAAGAGCTCTTCAGGAGCTAATACTCTCTGGCTGCTCAAAGCTCGAGATTTTTCCAGAGTTAAAGGAGAACATGAAAACTATGAAGATTTTACTGCTAGATGGAACAGCAATAAAGCAGATGCCAATGTTAATGCATTGCAGTAAGTCACAAGGCCAAGCTATTGCACACCCTTGTGAACATCGCTGTTTGAGTGGTAGTTACTGTCTATCATCCTCATTGCTGTCATTGTGCTTATGTGGAAATGATCTCGAGAGCTTGCAGGACAACATCAGCGAGCTTTATCATCTGAAATGGCTTGACTTGAAGAACTGCAAGAAGCTCAAATCCGTTCCAGTGCTTCCACCAAACCTCAAGTGCTTAGATGCTCATGGCTGCGACTCACTGGAAAAAGTTGGAAGCCCTCTAGCCCTTCTCATGGTGACAGGGAAAATCCATTGCACATTCATTTTCACAAACTGCAACAAATTGGATCAAGTTGCAAAAAGTAATATCATATATTACACTCGGAAGAAAAGCCAGTTGATGTCAGATGCTCTGAATGGCTACAATGGGGTCTGTACTACTCTTCTCTCTCACAAAAGTTTAACTTTTGTTGTCCATATACACAGTTTAGTGATCATGTTTTGGTATAAATTTTGTAGGGCTTTGTTTTGGAATCTTTGATCGGCACTTGTTTTCCT
The DNA here is from genome assembly GCA_002933915.1 of Eutrema heterophyllum. Lineage (NCBI taxonomy): Eukaryota > Viridiplantae > Streptophyta > Magnoliopsida > Brassicales > Brassicaceae > Eutrema > Eutrema heterophyllum. Next base: position 1,559,731 of record PKMM01047552.1, on the reverse strand, counting down.
GGATGTGAAGTACCTACATCTTTCGATTACCAAGCTTTTGGATCACTCTTAGAGCCGAAACTACCTCGGCACTGGTGTGACAGTAGGCTTACAGGGATAGCGTTATGCGCTGTTATATTGTTTCCGGACTACCAACATCAAAGCAACCGTTTCTTGGTGAAATGCACTTGTGAGTTCGAAACTGAAGATGGGCCATGTATCAGTTTTACTTCCATTGTTGGAGGTTGGAGAGCACCAGGCGATGAGCCACGCAAGATTGAGTCTGCTCATGTTTTTATTGGCTATACAAGCTGGCTAGATATCAACAAGCGTCACGTGCAAGACCATGGGAAAGGATGTATTCCTTCTAAGGCTTCTCTCAAATTTCAGGTGACTGATGGTGCAACTGAGGTAGCAAAATGCCAAGTGCTGAAATGTGGCTTTAGTTTGGTATATACACCAAACGATATCGATGATATCTCTCTGAAGAAAATTGGTGATATCGCTCCAAGGAAGAAGGAGAATGGGCTAGATGGTGCAAATTCAAACAAACCTTCAAAAAATGATTATGATTTCTGGCATCATTTAAACTGTGGTGTGACTTCGAAAAGGGATGAATACTTTCATGATGAAGAACTTGCAGAAGAAAACATCTCCAGAACTTGAAAGAAAAAATGTATTTGGTATTTTAAAACAGATAATGGTTCACTCCAAGAATTGGTTTTATCCAATCTGCAATAGATGAGTTTAATCTCTCTGAAATTTACGATAAATCCATCTCTGTGCTAACACCTTTCTTTCGTCCGTCGAATCTTTGTAATGAGGAATCTTGGCTATAAAATTTGGTGAATTAAAGTTAACAATGTAACTTGTTACCGCACGAAGATGAAACTGTGAAATTGGGATTATTCAATAGTCAAATTTGTCTATTAAAGTTACTATTGTTTTCTTGATTCAGGACTTTGCTTGTTCTTGGACGATAATAAAATATAATTAAGAAAACACAAAAAAATTATATGAGAAATCTTTATATAAGAAACACACAAAATTTGTTGGAGGCATGACTCTAAGATCTGCACATATAATCTTAACGCTACCAATGCTGTTTGTTTCTGCGGGTTTTCCTTTAAATAAAACTCTCTGGTAAATCAGCACAGAGATTAGTGAGACAGTGACGTTGAGCCTCACAACAAGTAAAACAGAGTACCAAACAGAGGAACAATAGTTATGGCTTCTGCTTCTTGTCTGACTTCTATCAGAACCCTAAACAGTTCTTCACCTCACTTTCTTCTATAAATCATTTGGATCACCTTGAAACCCTCTTTTATCTTCGCGATGTTGCATTAATCCAATATCTTGAAGGATCGATCAAAATGGCTACACGATAGCTTTCTTGCTCCAACTTTTAGGCTGCTTTTAGGACTCTGAGAACATTGTGGAAGATTAGCGACCTCAAAATGCTTCACCTACCTTTATTCTTAATTTTAGGATCACAAGATTGCGATGTTTATGCAGTGCTCCCTCTCTGGCTAACTCCACATGCACAATCCACCACGACTTGTCTCTTTTGGAGAAGATGATAACAGCATCTTTCACGCAACTATTCGCTCTCAAAACCATATGATACCTTAAGAAAATTCATAGAATTCAGATTTTTGTAGCGGAGGCATACAAGATCCGTAATGCACATGTATGTATGCACCAATTGCGATACGAAAATCACCTACAAATGAGGTGCCAAGTCGTTCGGGGTGGCTATAATCTTTTATAAGACAATTCATGTGATCAAATCTGAATCATATATGTTTTTCTTATTCAGGGTGAGTCATGGAAGATGTTTGGAGGTAGACAGTGCACAAACATCGCTCTCTATGATTACAATGGATGAGGCATAACAAACAAACAAAAAATAATAATAATAATAATAATAATGAAGGCATAACAAAAACATCTTCAGCTCTCTAAACAGAAAACCAACGATACTGTTACATAATTCATTTTTAGTGTGACACCAATGGATCCTAAACCTGACTCGATTAATCTAGGCAATTCAACATATATTACAACTAATATCTTCGTTTAATCCGTTGTAAACTACATCTTTAGAAATCCATGGTCTGTTTTGATACCGTGTAATGACTTAAACATACAACGACATCAATTGTCTGAGATCGGATTTCCAAAACGTAGAAGCTAATAATGAAGATTAGGATCATCGATCGTGGAACATGTGAGAATATAAAAATAAGAAGAGGTGACAAGTACCAATGTCAAAGCAGGGAATACCAGAGGCGAGGACAAAAACTAAATTAGGTTTGTACTTCTGTTCTTGTAATAAAGTGGGTCAGAAAATGAAATAGTAACTATATCCCACTTGTAGCTGGAAATACTGATAGTGGACTTTTTCGCGGTCTGCACAATTACTCGTTGTGCACAATGCCTCAATCTAATGGCATGTCATTGCAGCACTTAGGGATCGAATCCACAGGAAAATAAGAACGACACACTAAGAATACATGACGCTATCTAATCTAAGCGAATATCTGGTTTTGGTTTTTGATCGAACAAATTGAAACATATAGAAATTTAATAAATGACATGACACAATTTCAATTTCAATAAACGAAAAGCAAAGTAATCAAAAGAGCGTTTAATATCGATTTAGACAAACGAATTCTCGGGTAAAGTTAACGACTCGGGTGATCCTTTAATCTATTCAAGATGTTCAAGCATTCAACTAAATAGTTCCTTAGGCCTTAGAACACACTAAAGATTAATCCACGTCCATGGTATTAACCCCTTTCTTAGTCATAAACCGTCATAAACGTCCGTTCGCGATTCTATGACTAACAAGCAATGAACACAAGTCTAAATAGCCACAATTCACCTTAGACTACAACTTCCGTTGGCTAAGATATGAAAAACACTCATTAAATTCGTTCAAGACTTTCATCAAACACCTTCCGGGTGATGAAACTCTCTAGGTTCTAGATCAACTAGATCAAGGTCAATCTAGCATTAAGAACACTTAATGAACAAGGATTTCAAGTAATCTAACTCCTAAACATCAAGAACAAACCTAGAATCACCCTAATCTACTTCACCCAAGAACCCTAAAAGAGCTACTCACACATAACTAAATCAAAAATATAAACCATACAAATGAAAGCCATAAGCAAAGTAAGATGAAAAGTAGAAAAAGATTGAAGAAAACTTCACTAGATCTTCAAAGGATTTCTAATCTTTTATTAAGAACAAGGGTTTTCTCTCAAGAGATTTTTTGTTAAAAGTTATAAAAAGTTAGTCTTTCTGGTCTTAAAACCAGTTATTATACAGGTCTGGCCGACAAAGAAGAAGAGATAGTGGGCCAAATAGTGAAAAACACGTTTTAGGAACTGTTTTTGGAGGCTGGGTCAGGTTTTTTGATTCTGAACGCTAAAACTTCATTTTATCGGTTGCCTTTATCGGCCAAGTGGCCGATAAAACAGATTGCAGAAACGTCGATTCTTCGGCTTCTGATAAGTGTATATTTTGCATGTTTTTAAGGTTTAGTTTCATAGGTTTTTAGTTCCAATTTGTATGGTTTTGGGATATTTTCATGTATTTAGGTCAAACTTGAGTCTCAATGCATTTTAGATATCCTAGGTTGTCTTTGCATTCTTTTTGGCTTGCTTGAATCATTTTCTGGTGTTCTTGGAGTCATATGAGTTGGAGGAGTGAGGATAGCCATCAAAAAAATGTCATTGCGGAAAACAGAGATGCATGATCAGGTTGAGACGTCAGAAGTTTGACATTGGATGAAGAACTTTTCACCAATGGATTAAGCTCATATTTTAACACAGGCTATATCAATGGATTAGTTTTCATTTGGAAGTTGTTTGAGGCCATTCCAACGGTGCGATCAAACGTTATGACGATTTTCGTGACGACGGTCCAGTCTGGCGAGCAAGAGGAGCGAGAGGAGAAACAAGCCAGATCGATCGATCCACAAACTTGGATCGATCGATCCCAAACATCAAAGATTTCCTAGACTGACCTACAATGCCAGATCGATCGATCTCATGTTTTTGGAGGATCGATCCCCTACTTTTGACCATTTTCTGGGCTGAAACCACCCAAAGTGCTCTAAAGATCGACTCAGAAGAACGGTTTCCATTCGGATTTAGCTTCAGCGGTCTTCATTAAAGTTGTAGATATTTGAGTTAGATTTCCAATGGAGGTGGTTTCAAGTCATTCTGAGCAGTGGTTCGAGATTTATGGCGGATGTAGTGAAGACATATCAAACCGAAAACTAGTCTCCTGAAACAGTGTAAAAACGTCTTTTTCTCTACTTTACCTAGCTTTTGGTGACTTTGGACGCCCAAAGCTGTATAATTATTGGTCTTTGGACCAGATCTAAGGACCTTTTATCACTTTTAACAAAAAATCTAGAGAGAAAACCTTGTTCTTGATTTGAAGATTTGTAATCCTAAGAAGATCTAGTGAAGTTTTCTTGAATCCTCTTATACTTTTCTTCTTATTTTGCTTATGGCTTTCATTTGTACGGTTTATATTTGTGATTTAGCTATGTGTGAGTAGTTCTTTTAGGATTCTTGGATGAAGTAGATTAAGGTGATTCTAGGTTTGTTCTTGATATTTAGGAGTTAGATTACTTGAAATCCTTGTTCATTAAGTGTTCTTAATGCTAGATTGACCTTGATCTAATTGATCTAGAACCTAGGGAATTTCATCACCTGGAAGGTGTTTGATGAAAGTCTTGAACGAATTTAATGAGTGCTTTTCATATCTTAGCCAACGGAAGTTGTAGTCTAAGGTGAATTGTGGCTATTTAGACTTGTGTTCATTGCTTGTTAGTCATAGAATCGCGAACGGAAGTTTATGATGGTTTATGACTAAGAAAGGGGTTAATACCATGGACGTGGATTAATCTTTAGTGTGTTCTAAGGCCTAAGGAGGTATTTAGTCGAATGTTTGAGCATCTTGAATAGATTAAAGGATCACCCGAGTCGTTAACTTTACCCGAGAATTCGTTTGTTTAAATCGATATTAAACGTTCTCTTGATTACTTTGCTTCTCGTTTATTGGAATTGAAATTGTGTCATGTCATTTATTAAATTTTTGTATGTTTTACTTGTTCGATAAAAACCCAACCCCAATTATCGCTTAGATTAGATAGCGTCTTGTATTCTTAGTGCGCCGTTCTTATTTCCTTGTGGATTCGATCCCAAAGGCTGCAATGACATGCCATTAGATTGAGGCATTGTGCACAGTGGGTAATTGTGCGTACCGTAAAAAGTCCAACTATCAGCTTCCATCCTTCGTCTTTATCGGTCTGTTTTATAGGCCAAGTGGCCGATAAAACCTTCACAGGAACTTGACAGAAACTTGACGTCCTTGGCTTGGTGATCTTCTTTTCTATCGGTTGGGTTTATCGGCCAGGTGGCCGATAAAACCTTCACAGGAACTTGACAGAAACTTGACGTCCTTGGCTTGGTGATCTTCTTTTTTATCGGTTGGGTTTATCGGCCAGGTGGCCGATAAAACCTTCACAGGAGATGCAATTCTTCTTGGCACGAGACGGGCATTCTATCGGTCCCTTTTATTGGTTTGGTGACCGATAAAACTGCTTCTCAAGGACTCCGTCATCTTTTCCTCTTGCCCCGTTGTCCTTCCATGCCGGCTCTCCACATCCTACTGACTCCAGGAGTACCTGAAAATGACTCAAAATGGTATGTACATGCAAATGCACAACCTAGGACTCTAAAACACACTCCTAAAGCTAAATGAGACACTTATGAATGGATATGTTACAAAGAATGTATGAATGGAGACAAAACACACTAGAATAAGGGGTTTGAAACATGTAAAAATGACACATATCAACTCTCCCGGACTTGTCCTTTGCTTGCCCTCAAGCAAACGAAGAAAAAGAAACCGAGAGAGGTTTGAAAATGGGGGCTCATATCCAAAAGAAAACACATGAAAGCTTTGAACTCTATGTCCTTAGGTAAAAGTATCATAATGCACAAATCGCTCCTACTCTAGCGAACTTCTCCATACTCATCGCTACTCGAATCTTTTACTCTTGAATCGAATCCAAAGTATCTTCTCACAATCATGCATACCAACTCTTTAACATTCAATTAGTTCGTTTCAAGTGCGGTCTCACAATGGGAGTCAAAATCACAATCAATCGGCTTGGTGGAAAATAGTTAAGTTGACAAAAAGACGGTTTCAAATGTGTTTGTTTTTTCTCGAGAATGAATGCAAGTCATTACACAAAAGCAGTAGAGATTGGGAACAATTGATGCATACGAGTTTCTCTTTCATTTCTCTACCCTTTTAGTTGCTTGATCATTTAAATTTTTGCCTAGACCTGACTCTTTCTTTTAATAGGCAAATCCCAAATCACAAACTCTAAGAAGTTAAATTTGATCATAAACCGATTTGATTCTTCTTTCTCTTCTTTCCGTTTTCTCTCCTTTTTTTTTACTCGCTAGATATTATTTTTCTTTTTCAGCTTTAGCTTATTTTCTTTGACTATCTAACGACTTTTCTCGTATCAAGATCTCTTTCTTTCTCTTTTTTTTTTAGATTCCATTAACATCAATCACCCCAAATCTTTTTCAAACCCCTCCTAAACTAGTCTATTGATTCTCTAGACTAGCCTTAATGAAAGAGAGGACTCGTCGTTCCTTATCTCGAAAGATTTTGCACATGAAAGCATAGGAAAGAGGCCTCACTCAATCGAAAAATTACTTGGCTTTAAAGGAGGTATTGGGTAAGGGTATGGAACCACTTTAAAGATGAAAATGGTCATTCGGGTTAGCAAGAGTGGTAAAATGGATAAGAAAACTCGAATGAATTTTTTTTTTTTAAAACCATGATCATGCATTTTGAACCCCAAAGTGAGAGTATTTAGTCCAAATTAAGTTCAAGTTGATCTAGAGTTGGATAACAATTAAGCAAGCGTCAACTAAGGACTTAATTTTCGAGCCAAGAGATCAAAGCATGGATTTTCCAAATTTTTGAAACGGTTCATGCGTCATGATACGATTAACAAGGGCAATGCTTTCAAAGTTCACGCGGTTTATTTTCAAGGAAAATTGTAGTCATTGTCCCCTATGCATATGAATGCAATCCTACAAGTTTCTAGACTCGATTCTAAAAATTGACAGATGATAAACTAAATGAGAACCGTCATTTTTTTTTATGCAAATGCAAATGAATGCCAAAAAGATAAAACAAAACAAATAAAAATACTAATTAGTACCGAGTATCCCTCCCCCTGACTTACTTCTCACCGTCTCGGTGAGAAAATAAGAAAGAGAAATGGAAAAACATCACAGAGAGTCCAAAAGTAAAATGAAAATAAAACGAAATTGTGTGATACAAAGTTTAGAAAAACTTCTCTTTTGGAGTTATGGGAATGCAGAGCTTGGTTCTCCTTGTTCGAACTCGTTTGGTGCTCCGTCATGGTCGTGCTGAGCTCCGTCGTTACCGGTCTCATCCGCATTTTCCTCGTCGTCGTCTCGCTCCACTTCCTCGTCGTCAGACACATACCCTGGCATCTTCTTCAGTTTCTTCCTGAACCACTCGAGTTTGCTGTTAGTAATTTTGTTAATCTTTTGCTGTACCTTGTAGCAGTTGTAGAAAAACTTCTCTCGAGCGGTTTGTAGCCTCATCCGCATGTACGGGAGAGTTGGCAGCTCTCTCTCGCTCACTCTCGATCGTCGCGGTGGACTGGGAACGGGTTCCGCTGTTGGCGATGTTGGACGTGCGTCAGCGTCTCCTTCGTGGTTGAAGATTATGTTTTCCTGGATTGTGAGAGTGGTTTTGGCGGCGTTTGGCAGCTTGACTAGGCGCCTCCTTCCTTCGCGGGTCTCGTACATGTACATGAAGACAGACTCGTCGCCCACGTCTTTGATGAAGTCACATCTAGCGAGGTAAGCTTGGTCGAGGCGGTCTCTGATTGGCTCAATGTACTCCGTCGTTAGATCGATGCCAATCTTATTGAAGATGGGTACTAGCATTCCGCCAATAAAAAGCTGAGGTTCAGTCGTCGTGTGGACCCAAGAACGGCAACTGGTGAGCTTCTTTGCAAACAAACAACCCAAGTTTGCGCCGTGTCCCAGTTGATCTATGAATCCGCGGAGGTAGGGTTTCACTCCTTGATAAAGGAGGCAAATCTCTGCTTGGTGGACTGTGCTCGTATCATATCGGGCAAATATGGTGTTGCATAGGAGTTTTGCCACAAAGCGGATGGTCGGGTTTCTGATGAGAGCAAGCTTAGGTGAAACTCCTTTTGACTTTCCCTTAGCAATCATACTCCATAATTCTTGCATATTGTTTGGCTCGTGAAACTTGACCTCACCACGCATTGGGAACCTGTAGATCTCACATATAGTTTCGATCGAGAGCTGGTAGGGTTGTGCTTGGATTTTGAACGTCAAAAGCCCTTCCTCTAGTTTCTTTCTACTCTTCGTTTTGTAACTTAGCTCCACCGTTGACAAAAACTCTCTTGTCAGTCCCGGGTACGTGAATGGTCTGTAAGTTACCAGGAAGCCTAGTCCCATGTTATTTAGAACCGCTGTTATCTCCTCATACAGCTCCATTGTGATCAGCGGCCCTTGGGAAAGGCCTCGCGTGGCCATCATCTTGACAGAGTGGAATGCCCTGGCATCCTTCATCTCTTCCTCCGTGTACCCCATCTCGTCATCGAACTCGAACTCCGGAACCTGCTCCTCCGCTTGTGGTGTCTTGGAAGCGGCAAGTCGTTTGCCTCTAGACTTAACGGTCGGCTTGGGGGCTGTTGATTTTGATGCCCGGGAGCTTGTTGCTTTCGATGCCCGGGAGCCTGTTGCTTCAGATGTGTTTCCCGTTGCTTGTTTCGCTTGGCGAGGAGGATTTCGACGAGTTCCTTCCATTAGTTCCTTCAAAAAGAAAAATTTGCAATAAATATCACAACGAGGCAACGGCATATGCATCAAGAATCCGCTCTCTAGAGCTCATTAGCATTAAGTGATATGCAATCTACAGTTTATCCTAATTTTGCAACTCTATCAACACACATCAAAGTTGCTTCAAGAAAACAAAAATTGAGATTAAGTGGGGATTTGAGCAAGCTATCATTCCAGAATGATCATGCTTAACAACGTTGAGTCTAAGGAACATAATGCCCAAATAATTTGTGGATTTCCCCAAAAAATTTCAGAATTCGTTTTCATGAACCTTAAGTGTGAAATTTCCAAATTTCTTCATGAATCTCGGTAATTAGCTCATGAAATTCACAACTCAAGGATTAATTACCATAACCCAACCATAAATAATCAATTTCGAACCCTATCTAACCCTTTTCAAGGGGTTTTATGAACTTAAGCAAAAGATCATACCTTGAAGAAATTGGAGAAGGGAGAAGGATTTGATGTTCATACCTTGGAGTTAGTAGGATGTGATGGCTGAAAAGTGCAAAGGAGTTGATGAAAGGTGAGATCGAGTTTTAAATTAGTGAAAACCAAGAGATTTTTCTTTGGAAAAAAATTCGAAAATTGGGTATGTGTTCTTGAGAGGGGTGTCGCGAAAGTGAGAGAGAAGAAGGGGAAAGGGGTTTTTTTTTTTTTTTTTTATGACTTAACTGATCTAAATCAAAAATTTGGGATTGAAAAATGTACCTCGGGTTTTTATCGGTCCAGAATATCGGTTATGTGACCGATAAAATCGATTTCCAGAAACGTGAAAGAAAGCGTTGACGCTTTATCGGTCTGGTTTATCAGTTATGTGACCGATAAAGAAGCTTACCGGGAAGAAACAGAAATTTCATGAAGATCGGCCGTTTTATCGGTCTGGTTTATCGGTCAGGGGAACGATAAAATTCATCACCAGAGAGTAGTAGATGCGTCATGAGGATTAGCCTTTTTATCGAGCATCTCTATCGGTCATGTGACCGATAAAATGGTTGGCAGAGACTTGATATTTCTTTGATGTTTTGTAACCGTTTTATCGGCCCCTTTTATCGGCCAGTTGGCCGATAAAACGCTTTGTCAGTACGAGTTTCACGTCTTTGTTCCCAAATTACTTCTTTCGATGCCCGGGAGCCTCTGAGACCAAAACACAGAAAACAAACACTCCAAACACATGAAAACAAATCAAAGAAACAAAAACACATCACACATATATACATATGTACAAATGATACCTAGGGATTGCCTCCCGAGTGCGTTTGTTTTACGTCACTAAGCTTGACGTTTGGTACCTTTTCAGACGGGTGGTGGGTGAGAGAGAGAAACCGAGGTCTCCTCCTCTATGAAGTCAGATGCTGAGTACGGTTTGAGCCTTTGTCCATTCACCGTGAATTCTCCACCGGCTTTGTTCCAAAGTGTTATCGCACCATAAGGCTGCACCTCCTTACCCTTGAACGGTCCTGTCCATCTTGACTTTAATTTTCCGGGAAACAGCTTCAACCGGGAATTGTAGAGCAGCACTTGTTCTCCAACTGTGAAACTCTTCTTGGCAATCTTTTTGTCATGGAAAGCTTTGGTTCGTTCCTTATATATTTTTGAGCTCTCATAGGCGTCCAAACAGGTCTCATCTAGCTCGTGCAGTTGGATAAGACGCCTTTCCGAGGCTGTCTTAATGTCAAAGTTGAGGAGCTTCACCGCCCACAATGCTTTGTACTCTAATTCAACGGGCAAATGACACGACTTCCCGTAGAGTAGGTTGAATGGTGTGGTTCCAATTGGAGTCTTAAAAGCGGTTCGGTATGCCCACAAAGCATCATCTAGCTTCTTGGCCCAATCTTTCCTTAAATTCCCCACTGTCTTCTCCAATATAGCTTTTATTTGGCGGTTTGAAACCTCTACTTGTCCGCTTGTTTGAGGGTGATAAGGTGTGGCAACTTTGTGTTTGACTCCGTACTTCTTAAGCTAGCTTTCAAACACCTTGTTAATAAAATGACTTCCACCATCACTAATCACCATTCTTGGAATCCCAAACCTTGGGAAGATGATTGACTTGAAAAGTTTTAGAACCACCTTTGCATCGTTTGTCGGGCTAGCTATCGCTTCAACCCACTTGGAGACATAGTCAGCCGCTACCAAGATGTATTGGTTTCCATAAGAAGAAGGAACGGTCCCATAAAGTCAACTCCCCATACGTCGAACGCTTCAACTTCTAAGATGGGGTTTTGGGGCATCTCATCCCTTCTACTTATGTTCCCCTTTCGTTGGCAAGCATCGCACGACGAAACGTAGGCGTGAGCGTCTTTGAATAAACTTGGCCACCATAAACTGGATTGGAGCACTTTGGTTGCGGTTTTGAATGAGGCAAAGTGTCCTCCATAGATCGAACCATGGCAATGGTATAATATGCCATTCACCTCCTCTGCCGGAATGCATCTCCGGTAAAGACCATCTGAACACCGCTTGTGGAGGTAAGGTTCATCCCAAAAGAAATGGGCGATGTCTCTGAAAAACTTCTTTTTGTAGTAGCTATCCAAGTTTGGTGGTTCTCTTCCACAAGCTAGATAGTTCACGAAATCAGCGTACCAAGGCAAGTCTTGCTCCTTCAAGCTTTTAGCTTCCTCGAGTTTCAACCCAGTGTGATAGCTTTTCTTCAAAATCTCCATGAGCATTAGATGCTCCTCGGGAAGAGAATCATCTATTGGGATTGCATCTTCAATCCTTAACCGAGACAAGTGGTCCGCTACCCCATTTTCGATACCTTTCTTNGCTATCAAGTGTCTCAAGGCGGCATGATCTGTGTAAACCACAATCTTGGATCCAACCAAGTAGGAGCGGAACTTCTCAAAAGCAAATACCACCGCTAAGAGCTCTTTTTCCGTGGTTGCGTACTTTGTTTGGGCATCATCCATGGTTCTGCTTGCATAGTAGATCACGTGGATCTTCTTGTCCTTTTTCTGACCCAAAACCGCGCCAACCGCAAAGTCGCTAGCGTCACACATGATTTCAAAAGGGAGACTCCAGTCCGGTGCTTGCACTATCGGGGCGCTCACAAGAGCTTCCTTGATCTCCAAGAATGCTTTCAAACATTCTTCATCGAAAACAAACTCCACTTCCTTGCATAGAAGCCTAGTGAGTGGTCTTGCTATCTTAGAAAAATCCTTGATGAACCGTCTATAGAACCCGGCATGGCCCAAAAAGCTTCGTATTCCTTTCACCGTGGTTGGCGGTTTTAGGCTCATCATGACCTCAATTTTTGCTTTGTCCACTTCAATGCCCTTCTCCGAGATCTTATGGCCGAGCACAATGCCTTCCCGTACCATAAAATGGCACTTCTCCCAATTCAATACGAGATTTGTCTCCTCGCACCTAGTGAGTACCCTGCAAAGATTCGACAAACAAGCAGCAAACGAGGCACCATATACCGAAAAATCATCCATAAAGACCTCTACCATATCTTCAATTAGATCCGAGAAGATCGACATCATGCACCTCTGAAAAGTTGCGGGTGCGTTACAAAGTCCAAATGGCATCCTTCGATAAGCAAAGGTACCATATGGACATGTAAATGTCGTCTTCTCTTGGTCATTAGGGTGAATCGGGATTTGAAAGAATCCCGAGTACCCATCAAGAAAACAATAATATGGGTGGTTTGCAAGTCTTTCTAGCATTTGATCAATGAAGGGAAGAGGGAAATGATCTTTTCTAGTGGCGGAGTTAAGCTTTCGATAATCAATACACACCCTATGACCGGTGATAGTCCTAGTTGGGATTAGTTCATCTTTTTCATTTTTTATCATCGTAATTCCACCTTTTTTAGGCACCACATGGATCGGGGATACCCAAGTACTATCTGAGATAGGGTATATGATCCTTGCATCTAAAAGCTTAAGAATTTCTTTCTTGACAACCTCTTTCAAATTAGGATTTAACCTTCTTTGATGCTCGATAGAAGTCATCGATTCATTTTCTAGATGGATCCTATGTGTGCAAAGAGATGACGAAATTCCTTTAATATCATCAAGTGAATATCCAATGGCTTTCCTAAACTTTTTCAGTTCCTTCAAAAGGGTGACAATTTCATTTTCACTAAGCTCATCATTAACTATCACCGGGTAAGACTCGTTTGGACCTAAGAACGCATACCTCAATCCAATTGGGATCGGTTTTAGGTCCACCTTTGGGGTTTTCAGCTCGCTCCAATCATCATCAAAGCTAGTCTCACCATTGCTAGCCTCTTGCTCGTCATCAAGGTCAACATCCAAAGCACTCATGAAGTCAATATCCGAAGCACTCGCATTATGTTCCAAATCGACAGGTTCTTCGTGTTGTAGCTCCAAGAATGAACGCTCCCCATCAAGTGCTTTGTGCGAGTCAAGTATCCTTGCGTACTCAACACTCTCAGCATGAAGAAACCCATGTTCTCCTTGGTTCTTAGTTAGCGCCACTTGGAGATGATCTTCCAAGGCTAGCTCTTCTAGTAGTTCATCCGCGAATTCTTCCATAGCTTCTATGTAGAAGGCTTGACCGTCTATTGTGGGCTTTTTCATCACATCATTGATGTCGAATTGAAGAACATCGTCTTTGCCCAAGTGGAGGTCAATTTTTCCGTTCCTTACATCGATGATTGCACCGGCGGTGGCTAAGAACGGTCTTCCAAAGATAAGAGGATCTTTGGGTTCTTCATCCATTTCTAGAACCACAAAATCGGTAGGCACCACAAAATTCCCGATCATGATCGGTAAGTCCTCAAGTAATCCAACTGGGTGTCTCACCGACCTGTCCGCTAGAACTAGAGATATTCTACAGATTTTGTAACCGGTGAAGCCGAGGCGTTTTGCAACTGACAGCGGCATCAAGCTCACACTTTCTCCAAAGAGCACAAGGAAGCGTGAAGCTTCCCGGATCTCCAAGTTTCTTTGGCACAATCTTCTTTTGAATAATAGCGCTGCACTCATGGGTAAGTATTACCTTCCCTTCCAACTCCTTCATTCTGTCTTTGATTGCGTCTTTAAGGAACTTGTTGTATTGAGGGACTAGTAGGAAAGCATCAACCAGAGGCATAGTCATTTGGACCTTGTCCATTTGCTTGTCAAAAATCGCCATGTATTTCTCCATGAGTTGTTTTTTAAAGCGGCCTGGGAATGGGAGCTTGGGCTCGTAAGGTGGTGGTACGAAAAGAGTCTCTTTTCTCTTTGGCGTCTTCTTGGTCTTTTTCTTCATATTTACTTCATCTCCATTCATCTCAATGACCACTTCTTCTTCTTGTTTCTCAACGCCATCATTAAGTTCCATAGTTGGAAGTTCCCTAGAAGGGATTCTGTTCCGCTTCTCAATGTAATAGCGTTGCAAAACTCTTTCGGGTTGGCTTCGGGTTTGCCTGGTAAAGTGCCTTGAGGTCGTGATGAAGAAGAAACACCTTTACCCTCCATTTGCTTGAACTTAGACGACAATGCCTCGAATTTGGAGTTGAGGTCATTGTAAGAGCAATTCACCTTGTTGTGGATTTCCGCCATTTTCTTGCTCAAATCCATTGCTCCATTAGCTTGGCCTTGTAAGAGATGTTGAAGCATTGTTTTCATTTCGTTATCTTGTGGAGTGGTGTTGCTTGCTTGCCCTTGTTGTCCAAAACCCGGTGGTGCAGATGGTTGCTTAGGTTGAAACCCACCTTGGTTGCTTTGAAAGTTGTTCCTTGGAACAAATGTCCGTTGTTGGTTAGTAGGGATAAAGCTCTTTTGTTGGAGACCTTGACCTTGAGTGTTTTGTTAAGGATACACTTGGTCTTGAGGGTTGGCCACATTGTTGCTCCTATAGGAGAAATTTGGATGATTCCTATAGTTGGGGTTGAAGCCACCTTGGTAGCCCCCTTGACCACCCAAGTAGTTGACTTCCGCTTGCTCATTGTCATCTTCCCCATCATACTGAATTCCTTGGCTTCCATCAACATATCCTACAAAATTGACAGACGTTTGAGAAGCATTCAAAAGCTTGTCCATTTTGTCGTTAAGAATCTTCATCTCTTTTTTTCTTTGATCGTCAAAGTCACCGCTTCCTCTCGAAGATCGGTCATAGTTTTCATTGTAATTCCCATCGCTTAGAGACAAGTTCTCCACGAGCTCCATTCCTTCATCGACTTCCTTCCCCATAAAGTTTCTGTTGCTTGCTGTATCAAGTAGCATGCGAAACTTGGGTAGTACACCGCGGTAAAGAGTGCTGAGTAGAGACTCATCTGAGAAACCGTGGTGAGGACACTGCATGGTATAACCCTTGAAACGCTCCCAAGCTTCACAAAAGCTCTCGTTGTTCCTTTGAATAAAGCCGGATATTTCATTACGGAGTCTCGACGTTCTTGAGTTGGAGAAGAACTTTGCAAGAAAAGCCTTCTTGCATTGGTCCCAGGATGTAATTGATCCAGTTGGAAGGTTCTTTTCCCATTGATGTGCCTTGTCTCCCAGAGAGAAAGGGAACAATCTCAGCTTGAATGCATCTTCAGAGATGCCATTGATCTTAGTCATCCCACAAATGCGATCGAATTGATCCAAGTGGTCTAGTGGGTCCTCCATGGCCAACCCATGGAACTTGTTGCCTTGCACCATGGAGATAATACCAGATTTGATCTCAAAATTATTGTTTTCGACCGGTGGTGGAGTTATCCCTTGGCGGTTAGCATGAGTGTTTGGAGCATCACCGGCTCCAATGGGTCTAGGCGGTCGTGGTGAGTGGTTTTGGTTCACACCAACACCTTGGTGACCAACACCATGTGTTGCAGCTTCTTGGTGTTCAATTGGAGGTTCTTGTACTGCCTCCATACCTAGCCTTTCAATGTGTCGCTCCCGTTCTTGTCTTGCTCTCGTGTTTGCTCTTTCTAGTGCGCGTATGTTGTCGACACGTTCAACAAGATTTGCACTTCCACTTGATCTCGTGTTCATGCACCTGAATAAGACAAAGAAAAATCGAAGTGAAAAAGATTAGTAACAGCTTAGTCTCAAACAGCATCCAAATCCTAATGGCTATTGCTAATTTCCCCGGCAACGGCGCCAAATTGATAGTGGACTTTTTCGCGGTCCGCACAATTACCCGTTGTGCACAATGCCTCAATCTAATGGCATGTCATTGCAGCACTTATGGATCGAATCCACAGGGAAATAAGAACGACACACTAAGAATACAAGACGCTATCTAATCTAAGCGAATATCTTGTTTTGGTTTTTGATCGAACAAATTGAAACATACAGAAATTTAATAAATGACAGGACACAATTTCAATTTCAATAAACGAAAAGCAAAGTAATCAAAAGAGCGTTTAATATCGATTTAGACAAACAAATTCTCGGGTAAAGTTAACGACTCGGGTGATCCTTTAATCTATTCAAGATGCTCAAGCATTCAACTAAATACTTCCTTAGGCCTTAGAACACACTAAAGATTAATCCACGTCCATGGTATTAACCCCTTTCTTAGTTATAAACCGTCATAAACGTCCGTTCGCGATTCTATGACTAACAAGCAATGAACACAAGTCTAAATAGCCACAATTCACCTTAGACTACAACTTCCGTTGGCTAAGATATGAAAAGCACTCATTAAATTCATTCAAGACTTTCATCAAACACCTTCCGGGTGATGAAAGTCCCTAGGTTCTAGATCAACTAGATCAAGGTCAATCTAGCATTAAGAACACTTAATGAACAAGGATTTCAAGTAATCTAACTCCTAAACATCAAGAACAAACCTAGAATCACCATCATCTACTTCACCCAAGAACCCTAAAAGAGCTACTCACACATAACTAAATCACAAATATAAACCATACAAATGAAAGCCATAAGCAAAGTAAGATGAAAAGTAGAAAAAGATTGAAGAAAACTTCACTAGATCTTCAAAGGATTTCCAATCTTTTATTAAGAACAAGAGTTTTCTCTCAAGAGATTTTTTGTTAAAAGTTATAAAAAGTTAGTCTTTCTAGTCTTAAAACCAGTTATTATACAGGTCTGACCGACAAAGAAGAAGAGATAGTGGGCCAAATAGTGAAAAACACGCTTTAGGAACTGTTTTTGGAGGCTGGGTCATGTTTTTTTGATTCTGAAAGATAAAACTTCATTTTATCGGTTGCCTTTATCGCAAGTGGCCGATAAAACATATTGCAGAAACGTCGATTCTTCGGCTTCCATCCTTCGTCTTTATCGGTCTGTTTTATCGGCCAAGTGGCCGATAAAACCTTCACAGAAACTTGACGTCCTTGGCTTGGTGATCTTCTTTTTATCGGTTGGGTTTATCGGCCAGGTGGCCGATAAAACCTTCACAGGAGATGCAATTCTTCCTGGCACGAGACGGGCATTCTATCGGTCCCTTTTATCGGTCTGGTGACCGATAAAACTGCTTCTCAGGGACTCCGTCATCTTTTCCTCTTCTTTCTTGCCCCGTTGTCCTTCCATGCCAGCTCTCCACATCCTACTAACTCCAGGAGTACCTGAAAATGACTCAAAATGGTATGTACATGCAAATGCACAACCTAGGACTCTAAAACACACTCCTAAAGCTAAATGAGACACTTATGAATGGATATGTTACAAAGAATGTATGAATGGAGACAAAACACACTAGAATAAGGGGTTTGAAACATGTAAAAATGACACATATCAAATACAACGGTCAAAATTGGTAAACAGGAATAATCGAGGGATTTTGCTTATCTTTAAGAAAAGAAAAACCGAGTGACTGTCGAGCAATAAACAAAGAGTTTGTTGTTCGATGAGAACAGACAGGATGTGAGAGCGATTTGAACAAGGTTTTTACGGAGTAAACTGGTTAAATATTTTGATTCTCAAGAGAGATTTACAAGAACATGAACAAAAGAAAAGACAAATGTTTGAGCCTAAAGCTAAGTTCTGGTTGAGAGTGGTGTAGAGCAATTTGGACAGGGTTTTTACGAGGTAAACTGGTTTAGTATTTTGATTCTCATCAAGAGCGATTTACAAGAACACGAACAAAATAAAAGACAAGTGTTTGAGTTTAGAGCTAAGTTGTAGTTGAGAGTAGTGTAGAGAGTTGGATTATGCCCCTTTGTTCTTTGATCTTGTCCTTGTTTTATACTCTGAAATCGTGTTTAACGACTCAAATTGGTAATGGGTCTAGAGAGGTCTCTAGACTTAAAAACAATATTGAATCAAAATTTAGACTGAAAAAAAAAAAGAAAAAAGACTGAAGATCCATTCTATAACGACAGACATAGGCGAAACTGCTCAATACCAATTGACATTTTTAAAATCTTATGACTGACTTATTATAATTTTTCATAAATATATATATAGACCTTTTTTTGTTGGCACGTTAAAAATAAATTTATATGAACTTTTATTAGATAGACGATTTTAAGTAGCTGAGATCAAAGATTTTTTGTTATCTATTTATATTCTTCCACTCTTATATGTATCTTTTTTTGCAAGATACGATAAATCAAGGTAAAAGTTTCAAGAATATAGAAAAATGAGTAAAATATTTTTGAGATGAAAAACATATGTTTGACGTAAAATTTTGAAAGAAAAATAATAACATTTTGTAATATTTTTAGACCCATTAAGAATCAAAACATGTTCAAGATTTGATATCATTCATATATAGGAAGATTGAAATACCTTGAGCGATTTAAAAACAAACTCAAAATCCATCCATTTTTTATAAATCATTTCACATGAAATAACTACGACTTTTCAAGAAAAAGAACTTTTTTTTTTTTGGTTAAAGAAGAAACAAGAACATAAGTTCTGATAATTATTTACAGGAATTTCACCTACACTTGAACTCTATACATCTTTGATCCCTCAAAATATTTCCAGTCGAATCTTACGCGTAAAATCATGACACTAGAGGAAACAATTAACAAACAGATATTGTTTGATGTGCTAGACAATCATGTAGCATCTCAGAAACTCCACATGCTCCATGAAATAAAGAATAAAAAATAAACCCTAAAGCGTGTTAAATATGAGTTACACCTTAAAAAATCTCAAATTTGCTATGCTAATTCACATGGCATGATCGATGGTTATGGATCTAATTCATCAAACAATCACACTTATACATGTTGACATCAATAAGTAACCATCTTTAATCTAAGTCTTAAAGTCCAAAAATTCATCTTCTAGGCATATCTCCAGATACCAACTTAATTTTGATATTGGTTACGTATCAGATGATTGAAAAATCCAAATCTCATATTATGTTTTTTTTGTAAGAGAATGTAAAATCTCATTATCTTTTCTCTGTTCGTTTTCTGTTTTTGGTTATGTTTCTGTTAGTTCATATATTTTCTCTGTTTTCATTATCATTTTCTCTATTTTGGAATTGGAATGTGACATGAATAAACAATTTCTTATACTTATGGAAGCTGGTTCAAGAATCAAAAACAGAAAAAATAATCCTAATTCATTGTTTTGACATGTGAAAGCACACAGGGACCTAACTTGTTAAAGAACTTATTATGAGGAATCTCAGAACTGAAATTTGGTGGATTCAAGCTAGAACTTAACTTGTTACAGCGAGAAAATCAAACTGAAAAATTTGAGAGGATGCAATAGACAATGGTAGATTTGTTAATTAAATTTATTGTTGTTTTCTTGATTATGGACTGAATTTGTGCTTCGATGATGGTAGAATCAAATTAAGAATGGATAACGCAAAAGTATATGAGAAATCTTGAATTAGTTTAGATTAGCTTTTCTTTCGTATATGTACAAAATTTGTAGCCTCAATGGCCTAAGATATTAAGAATTGAGACTCTGTATTTGATCAAAGACTTGGAGAGAGATTCAAGTCCATCTTCAAGATCTTGAATGCATGACTCTAGGATCTGAGCATCCTCCATCTTTAATGTCTTCTCGGATTGGAACTCGGAATCAACCCTTGCAAATTCGTTTGCTTGCGCTTCACATGAGACCTTTTTCTGGTTCATTAGCTTTGACACCATGGACCATTTGCCGGAACTCTTTGATCCAGACATGAAGCAAAACAGAGAATCAAAAAGGGCCATTGTAATAGCTTCTGCTTCTCCAAACATAGCAAGAGATTCTTCGTTGCACTCTTGGTCTTGTTTGACCTTTAAACTCTTGAGGACCTTTTGGAATGACTTCTTGAGGGATCTTCTTAAGGTTAAGTATTTCCTGACCTCTCCTGATAGGTCTCCGCGCTTTCTTCGTAGAATCGATTGGATCTCCATGAGACCCTCTTTCATCTGCGACAAAGCATCCTTGGAAATGTTGCACAGATCCAAGATCCTTAGAGATCCATCAAGAAGCTGCTCGACAGCTTTCTTGTTCTGCTCTTGAGCTAGAGCCTTTTGTGTGACAGGTAGACGGATAAGCTTGTCAAGAGACTCGTGTAGCTCCTGAATGTTGTCAATTCTTTGGCAGATAGAAGAGCTACAAGATGTTGAGGCTTCCTCAAAAGATCTCAAACGGGTCAATTGCTCATCGACATGAGTGGCTTGTGGGTGAAGTCTAGAGGGGAAACTGTTTGAGCGAACATGGTAAGAGACTGCCATTTTTGGTGATCTTAAGCTCTTTGTTATTAATTAAAGAGAAGATGTTTGAGAGAGCTAAAGATGTTTGTTCTGCCTTCTCATTGCCTCTCCGGTCAATACATATATATACACCATGAGGGAAGAGAGGCAAGAGGAATCTCTCTTGGTGGTTAAAAATATTAAAACCATCAATACAATGTTCCCCTTTCAAAGGTGACAAAAGGCATCTCATCTAATATAAAAGTAAATGATCAAGATCTCCGCCATATCAGTTCTCTGTCTCTTGCCAACCATCCTCACAGCTCAATTCTTAAATTTTCTTGAGATGCGCTTCATTGCACGAGGGGCTATTTAAATTCGGAGCTGGCTTGTCTGCTATGGAAGGTCATGCGGCCATTCGTGCAGATCTCATCCTTATCTCTCAAGACTAAATGATAGTAATAATTTTTTTTTTCGACCAAAAAAAAATGATAATAATTTATTCTTCTTTTTTTCCCAGCTATTACACATTACATGTGAACTTCCAGACTACAATGTACCAGAGGACAAGGCATGGAAAATGCTGAAAATGTACCAGAGGACAAGGCATTTCAAGTTTTAGTCACGTTGAAAATGCCGCTACATATTTAGAAACAATGTAAGCTTTCAAAGTGGGGGAATCTCGACCGGTGGATTCGGGTGATTAAAAGCCTTCCGCTGTAGTAAACTGTTTCACCACAAAGATACTAGTTTAAGATTTTGTACCAGTAGTTGTTTTTTAGTATCTTGACTGATTTTTCGCTTTGATGTTTGAGTAAAGTAGTCAAGTTTTAAGTATAAGTTGGTGAAAGAGATACAAGAAGAAAGCTAAATGATAAAATCTTATTTATTCAAGTATAGTAGTTTGCCATGTTTCTGGAGACCATGTTCTGTGCCTTGATGTACAATGTAAGAAGAAAGATAATGTTACTCTCTTTAATCGTCCTTTAAAATACTGATTGATCCACATGAGCTTGCCATATGATCTCACACGCTTGCATTATGTTTATATTAATATAGAAAATACATTAAAATAACCATGATAATAATGGTGGTTTTGGGTGGAGTTAGCGGTAAGATACGTATCAAACATGAATATGCTGAACAAGTAAAATTTTGTTTCCTTTGCTGTTAAAATATGGTTCACCATCTAAGATTAAACAGTGAATTTGAAGTGTCAAAAGATGTCCGAAGCTCTGCAAAAGTTCTTATTTTTTTGAAGGATTACTAAACTAAACCTAGAATCTTTGTTTATTATTAGTTTGATTATATTTTATTTTTATTACTAGACTAACCTAGCATACCAAAAATATTATTTTAGCATTTGTTGAGAAAAACGTAATTACAAAACTATCATTACTTTTCATTTGCCACATAGGCAAAGATTTGTTTTATTTACAGAAATATCAGCGCGCAAAAAAACGAAAGTCTACCGTTTTTTGATGGTGACTTGTTTGATTTTGGTCAACTCAAATTTTGGAGCGTAGATTTGTTTGATGAATGATATATTTGTTTGATTGATGGTAGATTTGTTAAATCATGATAGACTTATTTTGGTAGACATATTTTAATGACTCGGTAGATATGTTTCAAGGCGGTAGATATATTAATTTTTTGGTAGATATATTGTCTTTGATGACAGATTTGTTTATGGATTGGTAGACTTTACGACATATTCGTTGACTTTTGGTATATTTATTTACAATTGCGGTAGATTAACCTTACGGATGGTAGACTTATTTCTTTTGGTGGTAGAGTTATATATCAACCGAGAATAATCGGATGGTTTGTTTTGTCGTGACGGTATATTTATTTCTTTGACGGTAGATTTACAATGGTGTGGTAGATTTATTCATAATGACGGTAGATATAAAATCGTCTAACATCACAGTCACTTCGTTTTGTAATGGTGGTAGATTTAATATTAGTCACAGTACATTTATATTGGTTTGGTGATTTATTCATAATGGCTGTAGATATAAAACTTTCTTACATTTCGGTCACTTCGTTTTGTAATGGTGGTAGATTTAATATTAGTCACAATAGATTTAAAATAATTTGGTAAATTTATTTGTAATGGTGGTACGTAGGTTTAGTAAATCTTTTGGTATTTACTCAAATGAACTTCAGTTCGTAGACTTATATACGTTGGTAGATTTATCGTGTCTGCGTTGTGGTAGATTTTTAATGACAGTAGATTTATTGACATTGTTTGGTGGTACACGTTTGATTTTGTTCATAACGACAAATGACGTTTTTGCCATACACTAAAACTCATATTTACAAAAAAAACAGGCACCCAATTTTGCTAAGTATGAGAACTTTTAGTGTTTGATGGTAGATTTATTATAATGATGGTATATTATTTTGTTAGATATTTTTTAATGGGGTTAACCTTTCATTTCATCTTAAACCACAAGCTTAATGTATCCATCAATGGATATGCAGTTGTCAAGTACTACAACCATATGTCAAGAAATTATATGATCTAAAAAAAAATCATCATTAAGTGATTGCAAATGGCAAGATAAGTCATATTTCCCTAGATCAAACCAATTGTCATATGAGCTTTGTAATTTATTTTTGGGTTTGTGTTTGTTTTCAATCTTGGTATATAGAATGGATATGTGTTTTTCTTTCAATTATTGGGTTGGGTCATGTGTTTTTGGTTAAAATCTCACTCGTTTTGATTATACATACTATGCAAAATGAAAGTAAAAAAAACTGAACATAAACATGAGTGATATTACCGTATGACATTCATGATACAACGCACATAATTTGCATCATGAAAATAGATTTCAATGGGAATATGGTAATTGTAGATGTAAACAAAATCACATAAATGACTAAAGCAAATAAAAAAATCCAGAAAAATACACACAAAAACCTAAAAATGATATTCTTTTTAATTATTATTATTTTGGCAGCTATCCACATATATACTTTTTTGCAATTATAAAGCTTACATTAATTTTAAAAAAAAAACATTTCAATTCAACCAACCCGAAACCGGGAATTAGCTACGGTTCACTAAACCAAAATTGGATAAAATCCAAATTGAACCGGGAGACCCATCGAGTTTAACCTACTTCATCACCACCGTTGAGCCGTCCTCAAGCTCCGCCGCCGGCATCTGAGATCAGAAAACCTAGAGCCACCCGAAACCCAGTGTCAAGCCTTCTCCTTCGATTCGGTTTTGAGAAATATTCCACAACAAATCTGTCACCATCATTTACAAACAACCTACCATTATATACAAACAGATCTACCGTTATTTACAAACAAATCTACCATCATTTACAAACAAATCTACCATCAAATAAAAAAAATAACTCTACCATTATTCTTCAATTCATGAGGAAAAAAAATACATTACCACGTCTAACCCTCACCGGAATCCATATTACACACCAACCCACGAACCGTCGCGTCAACATACACAACTTTGACTCATAGTGGAGTTGGGTATTAGAATGATAAAGAAAAAGAAAAAAACAAAGTAAAAATGGAAAAAAAGCGCCAAAGATGCAAATCAAATGGCATATTCAAAACGAAACGAGAAAATTAGGCAACATTCAGATTCAATGCATGAACAAATACTCAAACTATGGCATCGACCAATCTAACTTAAAGAAAACATAAATCTACGTACACAAAATAAATCTATAGTCGTTTTAAAAATAAATCTACCATCAAATTATAAAAAAAAATCTACACAAAAATAAATTTTCCATCAATAATACCGCGAACACACCAAAACGAAGTCGGAAATCTCGTCGGCGACTCGTCCGCCATCGCGAAACCCCGAAATCTGTCGGAGAAGAAGAAGAATAAATCTACCACCAATTGAAAAATAAATCTACCATCAATAGAAAATTCATAGTTTATTTTCTCTCACCGGAAAAATCACTATCATGACCGGAATGTCATTTAATGTCACAGGGAATCACGAATTATCCAAAAAATATGCCAAAAAAATTAATATTTTCTCAAAAATTATCAAAAGCTAAAGCTTCAACTTAATCCAAACTTCAACTAAAACTTCAAAAACCCAAGATGAATCTGCTATCAAACATACAAACGAGCTCGCTTACCCTAGGCTACGAGATTCGAGACATAAAACAAATGAACTTTGAGTCGCCGGATGAACGTTGTCAGAAGAGAGAGAGAGGATAAACGGTGGAATGGTGCTAGAAGACACCGTCGACGGGAAAACGGAGATAATGGCGGTTAGATTTGGAGATTATGAAGGTCAAAAACGCCGAACCGAATTTCTCAACAGTCGCTCGTCGGCCGTGAGAGAGAAAGAGATGTTTTTTTTTCATCGCTTAAAAGTAGATCTATGTTGTGAATAAAAGGGAGATGGGAAATTATTGTGTCTTATTCCATGAATAATAAGAGGTATATATAGGTATACAAAAACTTGGGGAACAAGTTGAACTTGGGGAATAAGTAAACCTAGAATACTCTAGAACCTTCTAATGGGCCTATAATGGGCATCCACATAATATATAATATTCATAACACTCCCCCCTGGATGTCCATTATTCGTAATGTGCGTCAGAAGCTGCCTCTATAAAAACCTTACTAGGAAAACCCAATGGGAAAAACCATAGTTAAGGGAAAAAGAGTGCAGCGCGCTATTACTCCCCCTCATGAGTACATCACTTGAAATGTTTGAGACGACGCGATCCAATATGAGGAACTAGCTTCTTGAAAGTAGTAGTTGGAGACGTCTTGGTAAATAAGTCCGCCAAATCCTTACTTGAACAAATTTGTAGTAGACGTACGTCGCTATTCTTCTGCAATTAATGGGTGTCGCGGATGACCCATCTTGATCATTCTCTTTGTTTCTAATTATCTCAATAGTCTTTGGAATTGTGATAGACTTTCATATTTACATTCTCTTTAGGTGTCTATCATTTGCGTGTTCTTTTTTGCCTCGTTAAAATATTGTCATGGAAAAACCCAGTGGGATAAAAACCATGATAAGGAAAAAGAGTACAACCACGTACATCATCCACGTACATCATCATATTATATTTCTCCCCCTAGAAGCATCTTCTTCCAGAGATGCATTCCAATTATATATATATCATCTTTAGGGAATTGATATAAGCATAACTTTGGTTAATAAACTTGTATAATTATCATAATTTCTTAGGGCATTGGACTTGTGGTCCATAACATCCTTTTCCCATAGAAGATATTTTCTTGTCTGTTTGGACTTTATGCCAAATTTCTTTTTACTTACAATCTTTTAGATATTCATATTGTACATATTTGTACATACGAGTTATTCATTCTCTTCTTGTAAAAGCTATTATGTTGGCTTTTTTCTTTCATATGAAAGCACATCTTTCAATCATGAAAGTGATCAACAACTTGCTCAAATATCATTAATATCATTTTAAGTGTGGTACTTCAAGACCAACTATATATGAGCATTTTCTATGTAAAATCCTGCAAGGATCTTTGAGAAAACATCTCCTTCCTTATATTTACAATTTGTAGAACTTTAAGACAATGTTTTCTTTCCAAATTTCGACTTCCGATAACTCTTCAAGAGTTTTGATTATGTTCAAATCAAGGATCTCGTTGATCCATAGTCTTTTGATAAATACACATGGGTATATCGGTTAACCTCATAATATTCACTTTTAGAGTATACCCCATAAAACATATTTGTTTTAATCAATCGAATAGCTAGTGTTCTCAAGAACTTGAATTTGCTGCTCCTAGCAGTTTAAATCCTTCTTGGCTGCTTCTGGCAGTTTAAATCCTTCTGGATTGCTTCCGGCAGTTTAAATTCTTTTGAGACTAAATCAAGTCTTTCTCTCATTGTCAGATTCATAAGTGATCTGGAAAATAGTTGCATCCACCACAAGAAAGTATATCTCTTCATATATCACTTTCATTAATCTTTCGATTAAAGATCCACTTATGTCTCACTAGTTTTACACTTTCAAGTGTACGGACTACTGGTCCAAATACTTCCCTGCAAGAGATCTTAATTTTGCCTCTACGGCTTTTTCCATGATTGGCCAATCATCACTTTACATACGTTTTTCAATACACTTTCTTCTACCGCGGTTTATGATCCTCAATTCTCATCAACTGCTTCATTGCATGCAAAAAATATTATCGACGTCGATTTCCTCTTGGTTCCATTTTGTTTCAGACATGACACAACTAGTTGAAATCTCTTATCATTATCATTACCATGTACCTGGATTTCTTTCTTAGCCATGTCTAATGTCTCTTATGGAGATCATCCATAATTCCTTAATTGCTTCCTCGGTCTTGCCATTTTATAATATGCTCCTTTTTCGAGGATTCTTATCTTTGGAACCAATAAGTCTATCACGCTTCATGCGATCTCTAGACTCAATATCAGTTGATATTGTCTCCCCGGGACATCAATATTAATTGAAGCACATCTGGTATATATGACTTTGTCACTCAATCAGGGTCAAGAAATGCTTCTGGCATCAAATTTGCTGAACTTTGCAAATGAATTATCTTTTGAGCTTCTAGTGCACATTCTTTATGAGGATCAAGATAATTTTTTTCACTGATTTTCTTTTCTAGCTGTTTATTTTCATCTCCCTCCTTAATTGTTGGAAAGACTGACTCATTGAAATAACAGTCTGTAAATCGAACATTATCCCTTATTGATGGTTTAATATATGTACTCATCAAAGGAGATTCATATCCAACATATATTCCTAACCTCCATTGAGGTCCCATCTTAGATCAATGTGGTGGAGCAACATTACATCCATAAACTTTTAGATGGGAAATATCTGGTTCCTGACCAAAAACCAATCTTGGGGAGAACTCAAAATTATTTGTTGGCATAATTAATGCGAATCAATGCAGTTTTACTCTAATCAATTAACCAAATACTTTCGCAAATATACATAGTGGATGATCAGTCCAAAATATCTCCAAATTTATTGGATAGTGAAAACCGTATTATCAACTTGCTTTATAGACAACACATAAGAATCTTCTGGTTCTTTAATGAGTGTCCACATAATTTTCTGATTCTCTTTCGCATTACTATTGATTCGGAATGGCCTAACCGGTCATGCCAAAACAGTGAGATTTTCAGTAAACTTCGTGTTTACTATTTTATTTATCTCCATTGCACTAATTTATTGTGTAGTACAATCTAGTAGAGAATGTAGGTAGTTTCTCCTAAATACTTTTATTGCCTTAGCTAATAGTCATGATGTGAAGATATTCAACACTTCCTTCACTCATTGTCTCAACATGATTAATCTTTAAATCTCATGGATTTTCTTTATAAATGATTCATCAAATCTATTTTGAGTTCGAAATCTTCTGGATATTTCACTTACCATGGATTGTGGGATTCTTTAATTATCCCCCCTCGAGATGATGACACTTCAGGTCCATCAATCTCGAATTGAATCCCACTCTATAACCAACAACATACCCAACTTGGGTCTTGTATTTTATCTTAGATTCTTTTAACTTTTGAGACTTGGGAAAGTATAACGCATCAATGATTTTAAATTGCATTCCCATAGGAAAATTTGTCTCTCTTCTAGAGCACTCAATAATCTTTATACTACCTCATCTTGTACTCACCCTAGCTTATTTTATCGTCACATGAGAGAATTATCTCTTGTATGATACCATCTTTACTGTAACGTCCGCGTTCCGGAAGAATTGATTATTGGGGTGAAATAATTAATTCGGGTATGTTCCAGGGTAGTATCGATCGATACTAGGTGAGTATCGGTCGATACTAGCTTATTTTATCGTCACATGAGAGAATTATCTCTTGTATGATACCATCTTTACTGTAACGTCCGCGTTCCGGAAGAATTGATTATTGGGGTGAAATAATTAATTCGGGTATGTTCCGGGGTAGTATCGATCGATACTAGGTGAGTATCGGTCGATACCAGTTCGGGTGCATTGATCGATACCACCCTGTATCGATCGATACCGTGCGGGAATGTTTCCTTATATCTTCTTCCTCTTCTCTTCTTGCGGAGAACCATCGTTTCAGTTAAAACGAGAGTTGGGCGTGAGAGAGAGAGAGAGAGAGAGAGAGAGAGAGAAAAAAGGAAGAGCTTGGTGAAGCTTGGATCTTGCGAGATCAAGAGGATTAAGCTTGGTGAGAAGTTTGAAGAAGAGATTGGAGGAGCGTTGGTTTTGGCGTGAGACGGAAGGTCTTCTAGAGCTCGATCCGTTCGATCTAAGGTGAGTTGTGACCAAAGGTTAGCAATTAAGCTTGTGTGATGCTTAGTTAAGCTTGATTGATGAATCTTGTGGCTTGTGTTGGCGATTCTGGGTTTAAATTTCGCGTAGGTTGTGATTCGCAGGGGAGTATCGATCGATACCATGGGTGTATCGATCGATACCAGTCCCTTGTCGGTAGACAAGTTGTTTTAGTATCGATCGATACCAGGTGTTGTTTTTAGTATCGATCGATACCATTGCTTTGTCGGTGGACTCGTGTTGAGTCAGTATCGATCGATACTAGGGGTGTATCGGTCGATACCAGTCCCTTGTCGGGA
>PKMM01047552.1:1485844-1526712 GCA_002933915.1 Eutrema heterophyllum | reverse complement strand
GAGAGAGAGAGAGAGAGAGAAAAGGAAGAGCTTGGTGAAGCTTGGATCTTGCGAGATCAAGAGGATTAAGCTTGGTGAGAAGCTTGAAGAAGAGATTGGAGGAGCGTTGGTTTTGGCGTGAGACGGAAGGTCTTCTAGAGCTCGATCTGTCCGATCTAAGGTGAGTTGTGACCAAAGGTTAGCCATTAAGCTTGTGTGATGCTTAGTTAAGCTTGATTGATGAATCTTGTGGCTTGTATTGGTGATTTCTGGGTTTAGATTTCGCGTAGGTTGTGAGTCGCAGGGGGGTATCGATCGATACCATGGGTGTATCGGTCGATACCAGTGCTTTGTCGGTGGATTCGTGTTGAGTCAGTATCGATCGATACTAGGGGTGTATCGGTCGATACCAGTCCCTTGTCGAGAAGTTGTGGATTGTTTGGGTATCGATCGATACCAGGGGTGTATCGATCGATACCAGTTGTTGGGTGTGCATGTGTGTTAGTTTTTCATGGAGTTGAATTACTAATTGTGTTGGAAGTTTTAATTGGTGTTAATTAATTCTTCGTATTGTTATTTGCTCATTGTTGTGCTTGTTGTTAGCCTGTTGTTGGGAGGATCAATCTCACTCAGCGTTTGGTTAGCCAAATGTTGATGCATCACTTTTGTCGATGCAGGTAAAGATAAGGCGTGATCGTGGAATCGAGGCAGTGAAGAGGGGATGATTAGGACCCGGGGTTTTTAATTGTTGTTATTATTGCTTTCGCTATTGTAGAACTGTTAACACTAGTTTCGTGTTATTATGGTTGTTGTATTATTTATTTCCGTTTAAAAAATAAAAATAAAAAAAAAGTGTGGTCGTTTCATTTACTTTCTCACTTCTAGTGAGAATATGAGTTCTTGAAAGAAATTCTTTGACCTTGACCTTGACCTTATCCATATACATATCCACGTTCACATCTACGATCACTTCTATAGCCACCTCATCGGCCAGTGTTATTAGTGTGGTCTTTTTATTTCTCAGTATAGGATGTCACATTCGGTTTAGGGAATTGAGCATAACTAATAGAAGTGTATCCTAATTTTTTTCATCTCTAGCTCATTATTTTGCTCAGCTTCAATTAGATCAAAATACTTCTTAAATCTCTTTTCACGATATTGTGTATGCAGGATAACAATATTTACATGAAAGGTAGAGTATGCCAGCTTATCAAATATCTATGTATCAATGATATTATCTCCACATAATATCAATTTGCAAATAATTATGAACATAGCTGACTAATGCCCACTTAATGATATTATCTCCACATAATATCAATTTGCAAATAATTCTGAACATAGCTGAGTAATGTCCACTTACAGGCTTCAAGTCATGTAATTTTAGATTCAACCAAACATATCATAACAAGTTTTAGGCAATATCACATTCTTGTGATCATGTCTTTCAGTCAAGTACTCGATATTAAAATCATCAAAGAGGTGATGGCACAAAATAATAGTCACAAATAGGTGATGGCACAAATAAATTGAGATGATAAAATCATGTTCGTTCAAAATTCCTATTAAAATCCTTATCCAATCAAACACATGGTTAAAATAAAATCGTGTAAATTCAAAGCATAAAACGACTCCATGCAAAATTCCTACTCCAATTCTTTTTTTTTTTCTGAATAATACTTTATTTATCATTTTTGCCACTTCCCGATGGGGACAACATTTTGAGCTACTCCAATTCAAACCGATGATCTTCTAAACTAACCAATTTAGCATGATAATATTGACCGAATTGATTGAATCAAACAAACAGATTGGTGGCCCATATGTGCATGATTTAATAATAAACAGACAAATAAATCGATAACACAAGTAGTAGATAATATTTTCGGTTTGATAGAATTTTAACCGAACGAAACCATAAAGCAATAAAGCAATAAAATTAACAGTGTGTGTGTCTGTGTGAAATCAAATTAAGCAAAATTCATCTCGCTATATATAGATCGACAATCATGAATCGATAAAGCATAAAGCATGTATCAATTAACATATTATATATTGTATTTGTATAGTTGTCATGGAGGTTGGAGGGATCGGAAGATGGATTACCTTGTATTTATGTGTTCCATCTCGATCAGAGACGTCATAGGAAATCGGAGACATGGACGGTGTCAGAGAACAGAGACAACGTGGATTAGGGTTTAGTTCAAGTGGCTAGAGTCGAACTAGGATGTTGTCCGTCGGTATCGATTTGCTAAGTGTCTAGAATTTCGTGCTGATAACGTGTTATGAATAAAAGAGAGAGGAAAAATGATTGTGTCTTATTCCATGAATAATAAGAGATATATATAGGTATACAAAAATTTGGGGAACAAGTTGAACCTGGGGAATAAATAAACCTAGAATATTCTAAAACCTTATAATGTGTCTATAATGGGCATCCACATAATATATAATATTCATAACAATCTAGGTTTTTTTTTTTTAATTTAGGTTAGTTTCAGTTGTAATTTATTTCTTTTTGGTCAGAATTTAATTTATTTCTTTTTTTCTTAAAAAAATAAATAAATAAATAAAAAAGAAATGGCAAACTCATAATAAAAACAAAAATTTGGATCTAAATGACTTTTACTAGCTTTATAAGGTTAGTTTAGTTAGCCATGCTTCCCTAAGAGTTACTCTAGTAATAAACATATAGTGTAAGGTTAGTTTGATGGATTATCGCTAAGATCAAAGTAATATCAGAAAATCTTGTATTGATTCAATTTCTAGGATTCTTTTAGTAGGTAATTACATTGCTTTTCTCTACAAAATTTTCTAGGCTTTAGTGGCCTAATATGTTAAGAACTGAGACTCTGTATTTGATCAATGACTTACTCAAGTCCATCTCCAAAATCTTGAATGCATGACTCTAGGGTATGCACATCCTCCATTTTGAAGGTCATCTCGGATTGGAACTCGGAATCAATCCTTGTAAATTCGTTTGCTTGTGCTTCATATGTAACTTTTTCTGGTTGATAAGCTTTGAGATGAGTGACCATTTGCCACAAGTCTTTGATCAAGACATGAAGCAAAACAAAGAATCAAAGATAGCAATTGTGATAGCTTCTGCTTCTCCAAAGAAAGACAACCAAAGATGAACGATTCATCGTTGTTGTATTGCCTTTCGCAACTCTTAAAGTCTTTTCTGCATTTTAGAATGTCTTATTAATGGATTTGATCTTTGAGACAAACAACTATATACTCAAGTTATCCTTGCCTAGCCCCTTCCGATATCACATCTTCATAGGGTCCTACGTATTATTACAATAATTATCAAAATTAGAATAGAGACAAGATCCTTATCCATAAATTTTGACATGTGAATACACTTATACACACGGAGACTTTAAAAGTTCTTCTTTACTTTTTAGTTGCATCTTTTACATTGTTTCCCACTATATAGACTTGAAGAGAGTTATTTATTGTAGAAAACGTGTGAATTTAAAGAAAACGAAAGTTTAATATATAAGATATCAGACAGGCAAGATCCATATTCGTCGTTTTTTAACATGTGAAAGCACACAGAGACTTTAAAGTTTCTTCTTTTTATATTTTCTTGAATCACTTCAAATGTTTCCCACAATACAGATATGAGACATTAACAGATTTTTTTTTTTTTTTTTTGAATTGAATGCAAAAGTATATTCAAACCCAAAAAAATGTTTTTACAACAAAAGTGTGAGTTTGTTTTTAACTATCAGAAGCTGAAAAATAAAACTGAAATTACATAACTTAGAATGTTTTTAAATCCTTGAACCGAACCAGATTTAACAGAGTTATTATTGCCGAGAACGTGTGACATCAATAATCTCATCAATTGAATAATCTCATTAATCAGTGATCTTATTGTGTAATAAATAATCGAGACATAGGAGAACTATTGGTTAATGATTGTTAATGGAAAATACAATCTTAGCAGGAGAACTCGTTAATGGCTATCACAAAAACATAGGACCAAAGAAAATAACAAGGATATAGCCAAAGCCTTTGATACACTATCTTGGGAGTTTCTATTCAACTGCTTACAAGGGCTATCAATTCCTGATCAATACTTAAGATGGCTGCGGGCTTGTGTATGCACTCCTAGGTTCACTATTGGTTACAATGGATCAGTACATGGCTATTTTAAAGGGAAGAGAGGCCTCAGGCAAGGAGACCCGCTATCCCCCTATTTGTTTGTGATAGCAATGAACAACCTTTGTCCAATGTTAAACAAGGCAGCGAGGAAGGTAGATTTAAATATCACATCAACCGTGAGAAAAGGAAACTCACACACCTTTGCTTCGCTGATGACATCTTGATCTTCCTGGATGGTTCCTTAACCTTAGTTCAGAATGTGCTTCAGGTGTTGGAGGAGTTCAGACAACGGTGTGGTCTGGCTATAAGTCTCCATAAATCTTGCTTCTTTGCCTCTGGATTGCTTCGGAATGAAATTGATCACATCAAAACTACTACTGGCTTATCGTATGGTGTTTTGCCAATACGCTATTTTGGAATTCCACTATGCACAAAAAAGTTAGACATTTAAACTGTGGTCCTCTATTACAACAAGTTAAAGGGAGAATCACCTCTTGGTGTGCCAAATCACTGTCCTTTGCGGGAAGATTGCAGCTAATCAACACGGTTATAGCGGGAATATCCAACTTTTGGTGTACCACATTCATTCTTCCCAAGCATTGTATACAGAAGATTAACTCTCTTTGCAGCGCTTACCTATGGAAGGGATCTCTAGAAGGTCATCCTTCTGCAAGAGTTTCATGGGAAGCCATCACAAAACCAAAGGAGCAAGGAGGATTGGGAATAAAATATCTTACTGTGTGGAACAAGGCATGTACTCTAAGACTGATATGGTTGTTCTTCTTTCGATCAGGTTCTGTATGGGTTGCGTGGTACAGAGAGGAAGTGCTGCACGGTTGCCTTAGTAACTTTTGGACTCTAAAGGCAAGTCGTAACCACTCATGGCTGGCCAATAACCTGTTGAAGATTAGAGATCATATGTTCAACTGGATTAAGCTAAGGGTTGAGAATGGAAAAACATGCAAATTTTGGTCAGATAACTGGTCTCCCTATGGAAATATTCACAATTACCTTCTATCACAAAGAAGGATGAGACTTGGGATTCCAGTAGATGCGACTCTCTCTAGCCTTCATGTCAATGGGAATTGGTTACTCCCTCCTGCAAGATCAGACAACAGGTCTCGCTTCAAGCTCATCTCACCACGATCCAATTAACTGATGCAGAGGATTACTATGAGTGGGAATTGGAAGGAGTCACTAGCACAAGATATGCTACTGATCAGGTCTACAGAGCTATAAGGGAAGAAGGGTCGGTCGTACCTTGGAGTTGAATAGTCTGGAATCCTGGAGGGATACCAAAACATAGCTTCCTCACATGGTTGTTCGTTTTGAACCGTTGCCCAACCCGCGACAGGATTCTCAATTGGGGTCTACAAACTGATCCATTGTGCTTGTTATGTAACTCATCCTCCGAAAGCAGGGACCATCTCCTCTTCTCTTGTGGATTCAGCAGAATAATTTGGAATACGATCGCAAGAAGATGTAATTTGCAGCCGTTATGGAACTGGGATCAATTGGTGTCTCAGATGCTATCTCTTGCGGGACCGAAGGTCAAGAAAAGACTAATCCTTATAGCTTGGCAGTGTACGATCTACATGATTTGGACAGAACGAAATTCCAGGCTTCATCGACAAAGGTATCGATCCTCGGACTCAATCATTGGTATGATTGACTCAACCATTAGATGCAGAGCTACAAGCTTTAGAGGAGAAAATCCAAAACTAGCCTTCGCCTTCCTCCAATTATGGCTTTCCACCGCTAACAACAATCACAACTAACGGTGCTTTGCCGGTAGTATCAGAGATCTGCGGATCGTGAATGAAAAGAAGAAATCTCTCACTGACCATTCGTCTCCTTGTCTCCTCGCACGACAGTTAGGTTTGGGCCATTCAATATTTTTAATTTACATTTCTGGTTCAAAATTGAAATTTGTTTGTATGTGTTTCATTAATCGTACTGGGCTAGACCCAATTGTAATGGGTTATGCTTCAAAACACTAAAACCTTGGCTGAGGTTTGTATTTTCTTTTCTTCTGCAATTTAGTAGAAAGCCCTTTGGTCAACAAAAAAAAGTAATAAATAATCGAGACAGCGTCAATTAGGTGGATTGAGGTTAGTAACCTAATTTTTTACCGTTAGGTTACAAGTTAAAAATGAGAAATTTGGGAGTTCAAGAGTCAATAGTTGAATTGTCTGATTTCTTGTCTCTAGAGTGAACTTGTTCTTTGATGATTAAAGAGTGAGTGGTTAAAAACCAATGATGTTTAGAGTTGAGACTTGAATACGTTTCTATTATTTTTTCTCTTCTGTACAAAATTGGTAGGCTTTATTGGCCTAATGTGTTAAGAATTGAGACTATATATTTGATCAATGACTTTGAGAGTGATTCAACTCCATCTTCAAGATCTTGAATGCATGACACTAGGATCTGAACATCTTCTATCTTCAAGGTCAAAGCCGTCTTTTAACATGAGCAAGTGGAGCAATCGCACAGGACCCGACTTAAAACAAAAAATTTCCTTTCGTAAGGAAAATTTTAACTACATATATGAATTAGGCCTAAATTTTTTTAAATTATTTGTATCATAGTAAATATACACTGTCTCAAACTATTTGAACACAACCTATAAATAGTTTGAGACAGCTCTGTTCAAGGTGTTTTCAGAATCAATCCTTGTGAATTCGTTTGCTTGAGCTTCACATATAACATTCTTCTTGTTCATTAGCTTTGAGACGACTGACCATTTGCCCAATTGCCGCAAGTCTTAATTTGATCCAGACATGCATGTAGCTCAAGATAGAATCAAACAGAGCAATTGTGACGGCTTCTGCTTCTCCAAAGATAGCCAAAGATTCTCCATCTTGTTATTGATCAAAGAGAAGGTGTTGAGAGAGCTAAAGATGTTCTGCCTTCTCCATGCCTCTCCGGTCAATACATATATACACCATCAGGGAAGAGAGGCAAGAGGAATCTCATTGTGATAAAAATATTAAAACCATTAATACAATGTTCCCCTTTCATCATCCTCATTGTACACAAATAAAGGTAAAGATCGCCACCATATCAGCTCAGTCTCCCTCCAATTAAGTTTTATTATATCTTACAAAACCTCTAACCGCACGAGCACTCTTAATAGCTTCCGTAAATTCCAGCTTGGCTTTGTCTCCTGCCTCTAAATATTTTTGGGAATATTTATAAGTCTCTCCGTGTGGTAAGCTTGAGTATCGCACACGTTTGCATGTGTGGTAAGCTTGAGTATCGCACACGTTTGCATATGATTATGATTATACTAATCAAAACAAAGCATATTTAGACAACTGTGATAAATGATGAAGTAGAGGCAAGATCCGGATCCGCAGATCATGGCATGTCAACGTTTTTTTCGGGATATCTTTAATATCAGAATTCAGACAACCGTGTAGAGGTTCAGAGATGCCACATGATTTATCGAACAAGTAACTGTTGTTTAATTTACTGCCATGAAAGTAAATGTTTGACCACCGAAGATCAAAAAGTTAAATTTGGAGGTAAGAAATTGTATCAAGATTCTGCAAATCGGGAAAGGGTTTGGGTTTTTGATGATCATTTGTGAAACAAGAAGAGATATCACAAGTACAGAGTTATTATGAGAAAAAAATTGGAATCATTGTTTATGTGTTCCTTTTTACAAGTAATTATATTGTACTTTTTTTTTTCTACAAAATTTGTAGGCTTTAATGGCCTAATGTGTTAAGAATTGAGACTCTGTTTTTAATCAAAGACTTAGAGAGAGATTCAAGTCCATCTTCAAGATCTTGAATGCAAGACTCTAGGATCTGAACATCTTCCATCTTCAAGGTCTTCTCAGATTGGAACTCGGAATCAACCCTTGTGAATTCGTTTGTTTGCCCTTCACATGTAACTTTCTTCGGGTTCATTAGCTTTGAGACGAGTGACCATTTGCTACAATTCTTTGATCCAGACATGAAGCAAAACAGAGAATCAAACAGAGCAACTGTAATAGCTTCTGCGTCTCCAAACACGGCCAATGACTCGTCACTGCACTCTTGGTCTTGTTTACCCTTTAAGCTCTTGAGAATCTTTTGGAATGACTTCTTGAGGGATCTTCTTGACGCTAAGTATTTCTTGACCTCTCCAGATAGATCTCCCCGCTTTCTTCTTAGAATCGATTGGATCTCCTTGAGACCCTCTTTCATCTGAGACAAAGCATCCTTGGATGTGTTGCATAATTCCAAGATCCTAAGGGATCCATCAAGAAGCTGTTCAACCGCATTCTTGTTCTTCTCTTGAGCTAGTGCCTGTTGTGTAACGGGTAGGCGAGTTAGTTTGTCGAGAGACTCGTGTAGCTCTTGAATGTTGTCTAGTCTTTCGCAGATAGAAGAGCTGGAAGATGTTGAGGCTTCCTCAGAAGATCTCAATCGAGTCAACTGCTCATCAACATGAGTAGCTTGTGGGTGAAGTCTAGAGGGGAAACTGTTTGATCGAACGTGGAAGGTGACAGCCATTTTTGTTTCTCTTTTAGTTGATGATCAATGAAAAGATGTTGAGAGAGCAAGAGATGTTTGTTCTTTCTCAATGCCTCTCCAACCAATACTTATATACACCATCAGCAGGAAAGAGAGGCATGTGGAATCTCTTGGTGGTCATCAACTTATAATATTGAATCATGAGCTTCTATCTCTGTGCAATGTTCCCTTCTACAGCTCATTGCCCATATTCAATAAAGATAAGATTAAGATCTCATGAAAATGAATGTGCACGGACGACTTTGCAGCGTGTTGGCATAATTTATGGGAAATCCAGCATGGCTTGTCTCATTGGAGAAGATGATAACAGCACTATTATTGCATATATATTCACTTCCGGATCTTGTCTGCATTCTGCACAGCAACCACGCTTCATTACACAATGGTTGTTCAGAAGACAAAACCCAAAAATGAAGGCAAGTCCACATTATGAAATGCAAAAGAGGAAAAAATTTCTATCTTTTTT
This sequence comes from Eutrema heterophyllum, assembly GCA_002933915.1. Classification (NCBI taxonomy): domain Eukaryota; kingdom Viridiplantae; phylum Streptophyta; class Magnoliopsida; order Brassicales; family Brassicaceae; genus Eutrema; species Eutrema heterophyllum. Next base: position 1,517,625 of record PKMM01047552.1, on the reverse strand, counting down.
TTTGTTTAGTCTACTTGTAGGAATAATTGAACTATACTTTCCCTGCACCATCCGTGTGCTTACACATTAAAGAACCTTGACTTGCAGAAGTGGTAACCCAAAACATTTATTTCTAAAAGATGAATTTGCAAGGTCTCTATTTGAAGCTATCTAAATGTCTTTGACCTTTCTGCCGAAAGCATACCTGTACTGAAGACATTAAAGTAGTTAGCTGAACATAACTTCACATTTTTCAAACAGAGATTTGCTGATTCATCTTAAAATGTAGGACTCAACAAATCTAGGACTAAAATTATACTTGATGTATGTCTCATGGGCACTCTTGGTTCTTTTGAATCTTTTAGTAACAATCATACCATATCACAAACAACTACACTCAGACAAATGTTTTGTAAGCTTGATGAGAACATTTTGTCAACATCAATCTCAAATCACCAAGAACCTTTAACAAGTCGACAACACAGTAAATTCCAAATTATGTTTCATCTTTACCCTTTGCAATCTATCTAGAAACCTTTGCAATCTATCTAGAAGGAAATGGATTCTCACTGCCATGTCAATGTGAACCGTAATACGACACCGTTTCATGAGGATTCAACATAGTTATGGCGGCTTTGATGATTCTACTCGGAAACTCCATGGATTTTGGACTATGAATAGAAGTCATCCCCTTTTTGAATATGGTCGAGAGAAATTATCACCCACGATTCAAAGTCTAGGTTTTTTTAATGGTGCAGTCAAATTCTAGCTACCTTGTTGCTATTTGATTATTCAATATTGTTACATGAAATTCTCTTATGTTAGACCACCTCCATCGGGGGTTCAGGAGTGGGGTTCTTAGAGAAAAAAAAAAAAAAAAATCAAAAAGAATTATAATGCTAAGAACCGCTCCTTATTTAAGGTGTTTTAGAGCATCATTATTGTAGAAACCCAAATGGGTTTTTTAAGTATTATTTTAATATAAATTTGAAGTTAAGGAATTGTGTTAAAAAACTTTTGTTTTTGCTGCTTTATTGGTAGAACTCCTAATGGGGTTCTTAAAAAAAAATTTAAATTAAATTATTTTTTTTAAATAGAATTTATTTTATTAATTAAACATAGCTATATACAAATTTTACATTTTAAACATAGATTTTGAAAAAAAAAAAGTAAAACAACATTCAATTATTATCTTGATCACGTCCAAATTTTTGCCAGATATGCTCAACCAAATTGGCTTTCAATTTTAAACATAGCTAATTCATTAATATGTAAAAAAAAGTTTATAATTTTAAAGTTGAAGTTATGAAAAAGTTTTTTTTTTTAACAAGTTAAGAATCTTTTTTTTAAGTTAAAGTTAAGAAAAAGTAAAAAAAAAAATCTGGCAAAAAAAAAAATTCCGACGAATTAGGGATTGACACGTGGCTAAGAACAGTGTAAGAACCCTCTTAAGAACCGGTTCTTAAAACTCTTATTTAAGAACCGGTTCTTACACTGTTCATAATTTTTTTTTGTTTTTGGTTAAGAACCCCTTAGAACCGATCCTTAACGCCATGTGTCCTTTTTTTATTGGTGAAGGAAAAAGAAACTCCAAATTAATTGAAATATTAATTTTTTTTCTTTTCCTCCTCCTCGATGCGGATCATGTCGTCGGCGCGTGCGAAGCTTGGAGGAGAGGAGTTCGCCGGAGGAGAGGTTTGTAAGAGGTTCTAAACTTTTTCAATTAATCACAAATTAAACATAAAAAATTGTTAAGAACCCTAAGAGGAGTTCACTAATGGTGATGCTCTTACAAACTTACAAAAGATACATAAAGCTAAGTAAATACAAATACTAGGCCTGAGCATTTTACCCGAGACCCGAGACCCGACCCGAAAAACCCGAACCAAATCCGAACCGAAACCATTTCGGTTCCTAAACGGGTCCAAAACCCTTCTACCCGAAAGACCCGGAACCGAACCGACCCGGAACCGAGAACCGATCGGGTACCCGAGAACCGAACCCATATATATATTTTTTTAGTTTTTTTCAGGTTTTCAAAAAATACCCGAAAATATACCCGAAAACCCGAAAAATACCCGAAAACCCAAAAATACCCGAAAAATATACCCGAAAAATACCCGAAACCCGAAAACCCGAAAATACCCGAACCGATCCAAGATCCGATTTTTTCGAGTATTTTTCGGTTCTTCAATTTTGGACCCGAACCGACCCGGAACCGAGAGGACCCGAACCGGAACCGAACCGAAACCATTTCGGTTCTTATTCGGGTCCAACACCCTCCTACCCGAAAGACCCGGACCCGATCGGTTCCTACCCGGACCCGGAACCGAGACCCGAATGCCCAGCCCTAACAAATACTATTTGTTACTCTGAAGCTAAGCCAAACATCTTACAAGCTCTGTTTTTTCCCAGGTGAATGAGGGTAACATTGAAGAACAGTTAAATGATCGTGGCACGAGCCCTCGATGCATTTGTTCTTTACATATCCTAAACATATTAGTATGTATTTGTATAGGTTAATAGGATCCTTTAATAACTTTCCTCTGTACAGTTTAAAAGTTTAGCAATAATATTAACCAGAAATCATTAAAAAAAATATTATCATCCATGACTCAAAGTTTAGGTTTTTTTGTTGAATGATGCAGTCAAATTATGCCTTGTTGCTATTTCAATATTGTTACATGAGACTTTCTTATGTTACAAACTTACAAAGATACATAAAGCTGAGTAAATACAAACACTATTTGGTAACTCTGAAGCTAAGCCCAACATCTTACAGGCTCTGTTTTTTTCCCAGGTGAAGGAGGGTAACATTTTGAATAAAATAGTTAAATTTTAGGTGCGAGCCCTCGATGCATTTGTTCTTTACATATCCTAAAAATTTAGTAGATTAATTATTGGTGTAAGATTCTGGAGCCATGGGCTTATACTCAAGAACTGGTCTGGACCCCATTCAAGTCCTGGTTTAGGTAATTGCAGCTCTGGTAGTGGTAAGACTCCACACGGCAGCTTCAGTGATGAAGAAGGTTCTTTTCTCTCAGTTTCTCTTTGTTTCTCTTCGCTCTTTACGTTTTCGGTATGCCCTTGAAGCATGGAGATGTCGTTTGCTTCTCTCATGGCTACCGCTTGAGGAAAAGGGAACGAAGTCATCAAGTCTTCCTCTTTTCCAACGAAAGAAATGGTCTCGGAAGACGAGAGAGGAGAGCTTGGACATGTTTGGTTCATCTTAGCCTCCATCTCTGCTCTTTGCTCCAATACTTTCAGTGAAGTGGCTTTTCTATATATCTTACACAGCACAACGTCCTGTGATTCAAAAGGGAACACAATAAGATGATAAACAAAGTTGTTTCCTCCTGATCACATAGCGGATTTCGAACAGAGCTTTTGCTTTTTAAGGTACCTTTGGTAAGGTGAAATTGTCAGGCATCCGGAACTCGTTCATGACCCAATCAGTCTTGCTTCCTCCAGGTGCTCTTCCTCTGTAGAACACAAGCGTCTTCTTGAGCCCAATCACACGTTTTGGCTCAGAAAAGCTAATGATTTTACGATCGGATCCAGTTGCTTTCCAATATCCTTTCTCAGTTGTCCTGCTTGGTCTCCCTCCGTTCCCATGCTTCCTTTCTCTTGGCACAAAGAAATACCACTCTCTCTCACCGATTATCGATAAACCTGTGGTTCAAAATTCAGACTTTAACACAACCTAGTAGAAAAAGAAGCTTGTAAAGAAATGGAGAAGCTAGCTACTATACACTTAGTACTTACCAGGTAATTCCCATGGATCATGACGATAGATGTTGAGGAAACCAATGACTTCGACTTTCGATGTTTTCCCGTAAACCTTGTTTTTGAGGTAGAAATCAAGAAGCTCCTCCTCGGTCGGGTGGAATCTAAAACCTGGTAGCTCAATCTCTTTTGACATACCTCTCACTGTCTCTAAAAACACTTAAATCAAGTTCTGGTTCTTTTTAAAAGTTTGTAAGTGAAAAGGTTGTTGGTGATATCACATTGAGTGTTGCAATGCACATTTATATATAACTCTAGTGACCCAATGTGTTAGAGAGAGATTCTTTTTTTTTCTGTGTGATGGGGAAATGTTTCGAGGGAACAGACCAAGTCAAAAAGGAAGATGTGGAGGTATGATTTAACATATTGAATATGGAAAGTCTTTTGTGATAATTTTCTAATGTGTTTTTTTCTTCCATACTTTTAGAGGTTTGTGTTGTGATGATATTGCTTACTGAGAAAGAGAAGGGTCTTGATCAAAGTGGGTGGAGCCCACGCGCTTTTATCTTAGAAGGGGTCTTGAGGATTTGGACCAGACAGATCTTTGGTGCCTTTGTTTTTTGTACTGTTTTTTTTTGGTAATAAATTATTCTTTGATCAAATAATTCAGTCTGAAAAAGAATCAAACATTGTGAATATTTTATTGTGAAAAAGAATCAAACATTTTTGATCGTGGGACTTCCACCATTTTGTTTAATCTTAGCTTGACTTGGGAAGTCTCCTCTAAAGACTAGAAGTCTTTAGCGGTTTAGCCTCTGTGGGACCGAACCTTGAACTCTATTTTTTTCTTACAATCCGACCATGTTCGGATCTTTAACGCAGATCTGTGTAACTCTCTTAACTTACGTTAATTTTGTAAAACCTTTTCCTCTAAAGTAAGATCACCAATCGGGAAGCTTTTGGTTAATATAAGTGTATAATTAACAAAAAACAGAAAAGAAAAACAAATTTTCTTTTGATACTTTCATTTAAGAAAAAAAACAATTACATAAATGAGGACATTGGTGTCCTCCAATACGAGGTGTGGTGAAATGCAATGTCAATGCGAATTGGAAAAATTCGCAACTACACAGTGGTGGCGCCTGGATTGCTCGTAATGATATCGGGATTGTGTTATACCATGCAAGGGAAGCCTTTACGCACTCACCGGATCGCATTACGGCTGAGCTCATAATCATCATATGGACTATGCAAAGTGCTCGGGATTTACAGCCCTCCGACATTGTTATAGCCTCAGATTTGGCTGCTGCAATTGAGATTATCTCCAAGCCATCAGTCTGGCCGCGATTAAGAGCATTTAGTGCCTACATTAATATGATGCGAAGCAATTTTCAGAGTTGTGATTTCGAGTTGGAAGGACAAGGTTCCAATTCCATTCCTCGGGATATATCCAAAAGTATGATGAGAGATGGCCGCTTTCAATCGTATTTGGCCATGGGGGTCCGTCGTGGCTTCACGATCGCCTTCGTCAAGAGGCAATACAGAGCATTTAGTTCTCCTTCCTTTAGGAGTTGATGCGGTCTATGCTTGTTGAGCCCATGCTCTTGTTTCTCTTCTTAATTTGTAACAAACTCTTTGGTTTTCAATCGCAAAATGCATTTCAGTGAAAAAAAATGATTTTAGCATAATATAAAAAAGAAAACATTGTTTATAAAATTTGAGTGAAATGCTATTGTTTCATGAATTTTTCGTCCTCTAGGAGGTAAGTATTATACAAGAAGTACAAACACGTTGAAATTCAAAAGACACGATGGAAGGATGTCTTCAGAGCACTCTCCGACGCTCACGTCAATAAATAAACAAGAAAGAATCACGATGTGAGCTATTAGAAACCATAAAGAATCAAAATACAAGGAAGGAAACGGTCAAGTAACTTCGGATTCGAAAGAAATGATGGATCCGCGAAGTATCAGTCGTTTAGGAGGCCTTTTAGTGTAAAAGAGAGAGAAAATGTAACAGGTTGAGAATAGAGATGTCCTTGAACATAATCTAGTGATGGTATGTTTGGAATGAAAATTTATTTTAGTGCTATTTTTGAAAATTGCTCTAAATTTAAAGAGATTGGAATTTTCTTCATCCTTTCGTTTTGTAACAAAAGAACAAAAAACAATAAATAGTAGTGAGTATCGACTAGTGCGGCTAGGAATATAGTGATATGTTAGCATATGAAAGTTTCTCGGAAACTGCAGAAAAAACTTTTGCCTTTTTTCCAATTTTTGTCTTTTCACTTCAAATGCCGAAGAAGAAAATCAATTCCATTATTCAGTAAACGGACAACAACATCAACGAAATTGCCCAAATATGAAGTAGGGTCTCCTATAAGAAGAAGTTGTCCGTTTCACCGAAAGCAAAACGAAACCTTGTGTGAATTGTAATGAGGAATTTTTAACCATTAAAAGTGATTAAGAATTGTTACTTTCTTTATGTGATTGATGATTGCTTAGAGATCTACTTAGTTTTAAAAAAGGTTTTTCTGCAAAAAAAAAAAAATAAATAAACCCACCAACTTTAATATTTTTTTGCAAAAATAATCTCACCTAAAAAAATACAAGTCAACCCCTAATCTTCAAAATTACCCGCAAAACAGCACCTTCGACAATGACATGTTATATCGACGTTAAAATAAAATAATAAATAATAAATAATAAATAATAAATAATAAATAATAAATAATAAATAATAAATAATAAATAATAAATAATAAATAATAAATAATAAATAATAAATAATAAATAATAAATAATAAATAATAAATAATAAATAATAAATAATAAATAATAAATAATAAATAATAAATAATAAATAATAAATAATAAATAATAAATAATAAATAATAAATAATAAATAATAAATAATAAATAATAAATAATAAATAATAAATAATAAATAATAAATAATAAATAATAAATAATAAATAATAAATAATAAATAATAAATAATAAATAATAAATAATAAATAATAAATAATAAATAATAAATAATAAATAATAAATAATAAATAATAAATAATAAATAATAAATAATAAATAATAAATAATAAATAATAAATAATAAATAATAAATAATAAATAATAAATAATAAATAATAAATAATAAATAATAAATAATAAATAATAAATAATAAATAATAAATAAGTGAGAGGGTTGACTCCAGTCAAAAACGTCAAATCATGTTTTCGCGGCAAAAACGTAAAATCACGTTTTTCCGCAAAAAACGTCAAATCTCGTTTTTCCGCAAAAAACGTAAAATCCTGTTTTTCCGTCAAAAACGTCAAATCCTGTTTTTATGTCAAAAACGTCAAATCTCGTTTTCCCGCAAAAAAACCTTTTTCGGCCAAACTTGATACACAGACAAATTGTTTTGCAGGTGACTTTGTAGGTGAGGGGGTTGACTTAAAAAGATGAGAGTTTTTCTTGTAATAAAGGTTGATGGTTTAAAAAAACTGTTAGAATTTACTGAGTACAGCAAGAAAGCATACAGTGTTGAAATTAAACTCATTGGTTACAAAAACTGTTAAAATTTCATATCCTATATCACATTCTTGTGCTCTATGCACTGTTAAAATACTGTTAAGACTTGTGAACCCAAATGATTAAATTCACAGTTATAAACTTCATTGGCAAAGCCATTCTTTTACAGTTTTTCCCTTAGCAATAAAACTACCAATGTTCTTCCGGTCGATCCTCATCGGGCTTCCAGTACGGACCATTATCTTTTTAACCAATGCTTTTACCGGCGATTCTCCTCTTATGTTGCTGTGCTTTCCGGACCCAGAAACAACTACAATCTCTGCAGGAATCACGCATTTCCCTTCACTAAATCTAATCCTGATCTCATCCATCCATTGCATCATTATCAAATAAGATGAGCTCAAGTGCATACCATGTAAATCCAACTTGCCTTCTAATGAATTCCACTCAATTGCTTCATCCAAGACCGATGACTGAGTCAATTCCCGTACCAAAATCTCCTCGTCCTCATTCAGAAAAGTAAGCAGTTCAGCAAGAGAAAGTGGACAGCTATCCAAGTCTTTTAACAGTGATAGGATCGTAGGACAAGAATTCAAGACCGAGTTATACGTTCTTATGGATAAGGGAACATTAGAATCCTTCAGTTTCTGTAGCCAAGAACCCATTTGGGGAAGAGCATCATGAGCCCCATATGAAGAGAGAACCATATTTGAACAAACTGTGTCGATTTTGTGACCTTCTGTTTCCATTCTGTGCACTACTCTGTTCATATCGTCAAACAATCCCAACCTTCCATAACCGTATAGAACAGACTTATATTCAAACAATCCCGGCTTTATTTTTTCGATTCTCATCTCCTCGATAACACTTTCTGCATCATGAGGTTGGTCCATGTTGCATAATCCAGAAACCATAGACTTGTAAGCTTGGGTTTTGACATAAACTGACGAAGATCTTCGGGTTACCTCTCTCAAACGAACGCAGGCTTCGTTGAATCCTTGTATTGACCCTTGTTTAGAATTTGATTCAACCAAATTACAGTGGAAGAGAGCAAAGTCTCGTTCATTTGACTTCAACCTTGAAACCGCAGTAGAAAGTAGAGTTTCTGATTCGTCGAATCTTTCTTGTTTATTAAGCAGAGCAACAAGTTCAGCAATGAGCTTGGGATTCCAATCAAACCACGATGCTTCAGTAATTTCCGAATACAACTGGAGATATAAAACAAGACAAGAAATCAAAAACCAGTTTCAAGTCATTCACCTCCAACAACATATTTGACATTGAGAAACAGGAAAAAGCAAGACTCACACAGAGAGCAAAAAAGGAGAGATGGGGATGAGAAGTTTGAGCTGAGAGGAGATGAGAGAGGACATTGAGAGACACTGATTTAGGGGAAGCAGCCACAAACTTCTTAATGTGGCGGTTTGTGGCCGACGGATCTCCAGCTAAGGCTGGGGACGATAAAGACGAGAGAAACCGATGGCCTTGCTTCATCAGAGGCACTGCTCCAGCCTTGCACCGAACCTCCACTGACGTTCTATAAGTCCATGACACATTGCTTAGCCCTTCTCCCCAGTCACTGATAGTTTGGCTCAGCCGCTGAGGCGGAGTAAAAAGGAACCGTTGCAAGCCGCTGTTACCTCTGCTTATCATCTGGTTCTCGACTCTGTGTCTGGACAGCAATGTAAGAGGATAAACAAGTGTCAAGGTTCTGGTAGTAACCACACCTGCATAGTATAGGGGTCAGTATGAGTAACCCAAGTACAGAACAAACAATCAACTATATAGATGAGTTGAATCAGAAACTGAGATCCAATTTCTAAAATTACATACAATCAATGTCAAATTCAATTCCAGACAATTAGAGAATCTAATGCTACACAGAATTAGGAATTCTACATTACTTCACCAGGAACAAAACCCAGATTTTTGTTTTCATCTATTAGACTAATAAGGCCAGACTCTCGTTTATGTAAGACTACACAACTGGTAATCGGAAAAAGGGAAGAACTTTTTAAAAACCCTAGTTACCAAAATCAAAAGAATCCAGAGACAGACAGTGAACTGGATTAATGCTTTTCGGGGATGAAGTTGAGGCAATTCGTATTTACCGCCATGGACGGTATGAATAGGCCGAGTGGACAGTCTCAAACCCGACATTGTTGAACGGAAAGCCTCCGGGACTTCAACTGGTTAACGACTTTCGCTCTGTTTTTGCCGTAAATCTCTTTCCAGAATCACTCACTGTCCATACGTTTTGACTCATCCGATGTGATGCTTTAAGCGTGCATACCACACTCAAACATGGGTCTTATTCTCGCATACCACTCTCGTGAGATTTTAATCTCAAATCTCCCCATTATATTCTGTAAATTTATTTAACATTTAACATTATTTTTAATAAAAAAAAGAGTAAGTTACAAAAACACCAGATCAAATCATGATATTTACAATTCCTACCTAGGTTTCACCCCGCCCATCCAAACAATTCGGATCGACCCGACGAATATCACATTTAAAAAAAAACTATCGATTCCCCTTCCTCCCCAAATCAAACCCCTAATTGTCAGGGACAATCTTTCGATCTTTTCGTGAAACTAGGGACAACTACTGTCCGTTTTCGATCGATTCTTTGATCAGTTGTGCTTCCGATCCAATCATAAGATGGCTAAAACAAGATGGACGAGGAAAAAGAAAAAGACTGCTCCAAAAGATACAGCGGAGAGGAGTTCGGAGACGGCGATTGTTGAGGCATCACAAACGAACAATGAGGTTGAAGAAGAAGTAGAGATGGAGCGAACTCCACTTCCGATTAGTGAAGAACGGAAGGAAGAAGAAGAAGAAGAAGAAGAAGAAAGGGAAAACTCAAAGGAGGAGGAGGATGAGGAAGAAGACTCGAGAGAAAACTCAGACATGGATGAAACGGTAAGTACTTGGATTCGATTTGCAGTTAAGTAGAACTAGGGAAAACTAATTTGTGAGTTTTAAGTAATACTAGGTATAACTATGTTGATTTTCTAAGTAATACTGGTAGAACTAGGCGTATTTAATATGTAATACTGGCATAACTTGGTACAAATGAATGTTTGTTGCAGGATTCCGAGGAGGAAACAATAGCAGTACAACCTATGCGAATGTACTTCCCGCCAACGGAGTACAAGATGAAAATTAAGATATCGACGAGGTGTTATATCTCCGATTTCCTGGAAACGTTAAAGAAGTTGAAGCATCCACTCAATAGTGTTGATAAGAAATGGTTTGAGAAGCATCCGCAGTTCAAACACATTTTTCACTTGCCAAAAGACAAAAACCACAAGCTTATGGGCATGTGGATGCTCCTACTTCGAACGGCATGCATCGAGAAGGAGAAGGAAGTTTGGTTCGTCGTGAATGGCGTTCCCATCCGCTATGGTCTACGGGAACACGCCTTGATTTCGGGATTAGACTGCCGCAACTATCCAGTGGATTATATGCAAGCGGGCAGTACAGACTTCGTGACTAAGCATTTTGGGAAATCAACAATTAGACATCAAGACGTGAAAGAAAAGTTAGAGGAAATGGAACCTTCTCGAGATAGGTTAAAGATGTTGGTCCTCTACTTCTTATCCAGCATTGTTATAGGGCAGACAAAGACTGGACCAGATGCTACGCCCGTGTTGGAATTCTTTCAAAGAGCGGTGGATGATCTTCAGTTATGTAAGAGCTTTCCTTGGGGGAGATTGTCATTTGATCACATGCTAAGGGAGATCTCTCACACTATGAGTCATTTTGAAGGGGTTGTCAAAGAGGGTGTATTGTGGCCGATTCCAGGTTTCTGTATTCCTTTAGAGGTAAGTAAAATTTGATTGAGGTATTAGTCATTGTTATTACTTCTTATATTGAAGCTAACTCTAACTATATGTGTGTTGTGTAGCTTTTAGCATTCGAGGCAATTGCAGATTTGGGGATTAGATTCCGAGAAAGTATTCCAGGCGCAGACATGAATTGTCCTAGGATGTGCAAGACAAAGTTTAAGAAAAGCGAATTGAAAGGGTTTCCTCTTGAGAAAATAAATGCAGAACTTGGTGAAACCACGGTTAGTTATCCTTTGCATATGTTTACATTGTTCCTGTAAATGTTTATATTCATTGTTTACATTCACAGGACATTGAAAGTATCGTGGTAGCTAGAGATGAAGAATATTCTCTTCTGGCTCGAATCACATAAAAAGATGACGACGATGATAAGCATGATATGGTTGTTAACGGTTGGATGCAGCGTCTTCGCCAAGGATATACCGTACTGTTTGAAGAGTTACGCAACCAAGATGTGGCTTCCCGATTAGGACCACCAAACCTGCCTTTAAATGAGAATACCGCCAATGAAAGCCCGGTAAACACGCCTGTAACTGAATTGGTGGAGCTGTTAAACACTATGAAAGCAGATATGGGAGAACGGTTGAATGTAATTGAGGGCAAGGTTGGTGGATTGGCCGAAAGAGTCCAACTGTTGGAATCTTTTGTGAATGAGCAAGTAGGAGAAGGAGAGACGTCAAAGGTAACCATCTTGTATTATTAAACTCTGGGTTTAGTTGGTAATACTAAAGTATAACTGTATTTTATTGCAGGCTGCTGGAAAGAGGAAGTGGATGACAAGGTCAAGAAGATATGAAGAGTAGAAGACTAAATCTTTGTTTGTTTTTGTATTTTATTTCGTACAACTGGTATGACTCCGTAGAACTATGTTTTTGTTTTGGGTATTCGATTTCGTGCAACTAGTATTACTAAGTAAAACTAAGTTTGTTTTTGTATTTTATTTCGTACAACTGGTATGTCTGCGTAAAACTATGTTGTTTGTTTTGGGTATTCGATTTCGTGCAACTGGTAATACTAAGTATAACTATTTGATAACATTAGTGCAATTGGTAATACTAGGAGAATATAGAAATGTCTTACAAAACAAAACAAAGACATAAAACAACAGGTGTTGCCCCCATTGGATAGTTTTACAAAACATTAGGAGAATATAGAAATGTCTTGGAAAACAAAGATAAGCTAAACATTTCGACCCACAACATCCGCCAATAATTCCTTCAGCTTTGCAATCTCTTCAGTATTGTTGTTCAACTCCATACGCATTTGCTTGATATGGAATTCATGGTTTAGCATGCTTCGAACCTCTCTCTTTAACATAGCCACCTCTTCTTCGAAAGCCTCAACCCATTTTTTCCGAATGTGGTAGCCATCATTCTACACATAAAGACGGAATCGTACTGGTTTTATCTATCCTAAACCCATAAATTATAAATAGTAAACCCTAAAACGAAATTTAGAAACTATACCTCATACACATTGCAGATGAAGTATATCATCCCTTGAGAGTCTCATGGATGATTCGTCCACCACATGGACAACTTTTCGGAATGCCATAGTCACCATCGGCTATGAAATAAAGCCTGTCGATATGCCTCTTGGTTCTCTTGTCGTCGCTATAGCTCGGGTCCATAATCAAGAGTTTTAGAGTAATGAAAAAGAGAAGAATCGGGAATGAGTCTCGAGAGGGAGAGAAGTGAAAGAGAGAGAAATCGTGGATGAGAGGGAGAGAAGTGAAATGAGAGAGAGAGGAAAAAGAAATAAAAGTAGATAATTCCAAAAATTTTGAGAGGGAGAGAAGTGAAATGAGTATTGGGCGCCAAAAGTTTGGGGAATTTTTGGGTTTAGCGCCAAACATTTAGACGTAGTTATACAGAATATAGTAGTGGTACGAAAGTTTCAAATAGTTTTACTTTGAGTGTTTTCCACTTAAATTAGTATTACTTACCCTAATTATTTTTTTTTGTAGTTTTACAGATGATTTTAGTCGATTAAAATCTATTTCTAATAGAACTATGCATGAATATGTTTAAAATCAATTTTGGTGTAATTTTTGCATCCTATGTTGGTTCTTATTTACAAAATAATCTTAAAAGTATAAGGAGATATAGGGATAGATTATACAATTAACATTCTAATATGATATTATTTTGTAATTTCCTACTTAATACATTTGATAACATTTTTGGTTTGTACATTAAAATCCCAAATCTGTAGAGTAATTTAAGCTATTTTAGATTAAACAATTTTTTTTTATTATACCAGTTGCACGTTCTTGGCTTAGTATTACATAAGGAAAAACCAGTTTTACAGAACCAATACATAGTATTACGTAAGGAAAAACCAGTTGTACTGAGTTGTTTTACAGAACAAAAGCTAACAAAAACCACAAGTTCTTATCTCCAAATAAAATCCAGGGTAGTGTTCTTCGACGCCTTTTATTCGGTGTCCTTCGACGATGCCTTTCTCCTGCTGATGGAAACCTCGTCACTCTCCTCCTACCCTTTTTTATCTTGCAATCCGGAGGTAGGATTTGCTTTTCTTTGATGTAATCGGGGACAATCCATGCAGACATATCCGGGACAACATAAATGGACCTGTGATAAGCCAATGCCCACAACTCCGTCCAATAATATTTCGAACACAACTCATGAACTTCTATTTGGGTATATCACGACAACTAACTCCACCACCATTTTTTCTGAATGAGATGTATGCTGCTAGTGCGTGGAGACAAGTATACTTCTAAATATCGAAGAACCTACAAGAGCAACTCTTCCTTTCCAAGTTCACCAAATAAACCTTAGTATCAATATCAACGACTTCGTATTCGAGCTCGTAACTGTTTACCTCCCTCACGGTTAATTTTTTAGCAGTAGCCCAGTTATCATGCAAGAAGTTCTCAACCAAAGGCACCAGTTTGTTATCAACATGTCCTGACACGGCCTCTTTCCTATGCTCATTAAACCAATCAGAAAACTTTGCAATGATAGTATCCAGCATGGGTATTAAGGAGTACTTCCTCGCGTTGTTAAAAGTGTTGTTCAGAGATTCCGCAGAATTGCTCGTGTCTAGGTTGTATCGGGCACCGGGAAAAAAACATCTTGACCATTTTTCCTTCACGGTGCTTTCCTCCACATACTTCGCCGCGGAAGGAAATCTCCTCTTAAACATGTTGTAACGACTGTAGAACTCAGCCTCTGTGTGAGCCCAACCGCACTCCTGGAATCTGAAAGCCACTACGGATTTGTTTGCATTAGAAGCATTACCTTTCACGTTTTGGGCCAAATGCCATAAACAATACCCATGCCGAGCTTGTGGGAACACGTTTGCTATTGCGTTGATGAGGCTTGGATTTCTATCACTCACAAATACCAATTCAGAGGAGTCCCCTAGGTTGCCTAAAACGCTTTTCAACATCTCGAAAAACCATGTCCAACTCGCATTGTTCTCACCGTCGAGTACACCGAACGCTATGGGATAAATGTGACGATTAGGATCTTGAGCAATGGCGAAAACTAGTACTCCACCATATCCGTTCTTCAAGAAAGTTGCATCCACAATTATCACTTTCCTCATGCATGCAAACCCTTCAATGCTAGCTCCCAAAGCTATGAATAGATACTTGAATTTTCCCGCCTCATCCAGTTCCACACTAGTTATCGTTCCAGGATTGACCTCCTCTAACACGTACAAATAACTATACAACATCTTGTACCCATCTTCCGGACTACCACGCAAATCACAAACCGCTTGATTTTTCCCTCTCAACGCCGTCGAGTATGATATTTCTACACCATATTCTTGCTGAACTAGTTCCCTGATGACCTTAGGCCTTGGAGTTTCGAGTTTCCCGGGATATTTCTCACTCAAAAAAGATGAAACTAGCTGTGATGAGCCTCTCCTCTTATCAACGCTTGCACTCTGATCAGCCCGGTTGCATGTGTGCATCTTCGTGTACGTTCTAATCGAGAACATATCCGTGTTATCAATCCTTGCTGCTCGTAGACCCCAACTACATCTTCGTATAGAACATTTAACCACCCACCGCGTTCTATCAGAATGTTTTATAACATAATCAAAAGAGTTAAGAAATGACAATTTCTGGACCAACTCTATAATCGCCTTCTTATCTCGGAATTCTTGACGCACACTCACACCAAAACCGTCTTCCCATGGAGCTACAAACTGACTACCTTCAACAACGGGTGCTTCATCATAATATTCATCACGCATACCCGATGTATCCATACTGTTATCCTCCAATACATCATCATCATCCTCTCTCACCTCCTCTTCTTCATTTGCTTGTCCGTTGTCTACGTACAACGTCAAGGCATTAGGTCCTATTTCATCATCACTTTGATGGTCATAGTTCATACCATACGAGTTTTTCCCCGTTCTCGACTGTTGCGAGGGCAACTCCGGTCTAGTCATGACATCCACATTCAAAACAGGTCTACGGTTCTCTTTATCGACGGTCATTACATAACCAGCAAGATCTTCATCATTAGAAATACTCAAATGTTCTTCACATCCAACCACCATAGGAAAGTAACTCAATTCCAATCTAACCTTACTTTCATCTAACGCATGCTTCTTGTATAGCCTACCTTCTACCTTCTTCAAAGTTATCTCCTCTTTCAACACTACACTATAAATGCGCCCCTGATATTTATAATAGATGCAGACGCTGTTGCTCATTCTATCCTGCGAAAACAACACCAAACAACTCAATATATACTTATAGTTGTACCCAGTTTTACACTAGTTGTTCCCAGGTATACTTTAGTTGTCCACAGTTATACGCAGTTGTCCTCAGTTATACTAGTTGCACCATTTTTAATTAATAAATGATTATTCTCAGTGATACCAGTTTTACTAGTTATACTACGTTCGCCAGTTCTACTAGTTGTCCCTAGTTCTCCTCGCGCAGGAACACACATTTTATTCGATTTCGGGTTCCAATCTGCATACAATCCACAACGACTCTACCTCTAAAATACATTTCTACTCAATTTAAAGTCCCAATCGACCCAGAATCATTGGCTAAACAACAATGTGCAAACTCATCGATTCAAACCAATCCAATCCCTAAATCCAATGGAGCTCAATGGAGCTCAATGGAGATCGACGGAGAAGCACAAACCTCGCTGGAGATCAACGGACTCGCGACAGAGGCAATGACTGCTGGCGGAGACGCGACGGCGCCGACGTCGGAGCTGGATGATGGATTCCTATATTTTTTTTGTTTTTTTTTTTCTTTTGCCAATAGAAACGAGAGGATAGAGACCGTACGAGATGGGAGATCGGAGGATAGGGCAAATTTGTCATTTCACACAAGAGAAGGGTATTGAGATTAAGTTAGGGTAGTGATGGTTTTTTTTTCTTCTCATAATGGTATAGGAGACGAAAACCCCTCAAACATAGGCATGGACATTCGGATACTCGGGGTCAGATTCGGGTCGGGTATTTCAGGTTTTGAGTATTTCGGATAAAGGGGTTAAGGAACCGATCGGTTATTTTTGAAATTTGGATCGGATTCGGTTAGGTACATCTGGGTTCGGGTCAGTTCGGATATTTGATCGAAGAATCGAATTTTTTTTGGGTACAGCTCGGTTCGTATCTGAAAGTATCCAAAATACCTAAAAAATCCAGAAAAAACCAAAACATGTATATTCGATATGTCCGTAATATCAAAAATATATCCGAAATACCCGAAAATAACTAATATATTCGGGTTTATAATTATAATTTTGGGTATTTGAGTTATATCAAGTCTAAATATAATTAATATTTTTGGGTATATAATTATATTTTGAATATTTTGGTACCCATTCGGTTCTCGGTTCGGTTTTGATTCTTCGGATATAGAAGTTTAGGATCCGTATAGGTATTGTATCGGTTTCAGTTTGGTTTGGTACTTCCTAATTCGGTTCGGTTCCAGATATTTTGTCAGACCTACCACATTGCATGCCGAATACCGGACTTCGGTTTAGCAATTTGGTACCGGTTTATTCCATCCCATGCCCACTCTTAGGTTTCTTACAAAGTTGCAATACTAAGTGCTTTGGCTAACTCAAAACATTGTATAATGACTGTCATTTCAAATTAATAAAATTGATTTCCGAGTAAAAAAAAAATATTGCTTGTCGAAATTACGAGTCGTCTTATTCATTGTAGCGTGCCAAAGATTGATAGGAGCCGAGAGGGGTGTATTGAATTAAATATTTGGAGTGATTTGAGTTTTAATAAAAATTTACATGATTTTGGTGAATTTAATAAAGTTATTATGATTTGGTTTAAAATTATATGCAATCCCACGTAAAACCATAAAATTTAGATTTTTGTATTTTTAACTAAAAAACTCCTCTAAAATCTACCGGAGTCATTAAAATCTTAATACTTAAACATTTCCAATAACAGTAGATTTTAAAAGATATTTACAAGGATTTTAATTTTTTTTTAAAATACAATTTGTCATTTTAATTCAAATCATTCTAAATGCGTAGTTTAATACACCCCTAAATCTTTCATTTACAATCAAAATATTCTGTTATTGATACATCATATATAATTATAAAATTCACGTGTTACTGATTTTCACACAGATGAAACTCAAACAATGACTTACAGTTTTTCAAACCATGAATTTACAAAGAAAGTTTTTGTCCTGTGAGTCGCATTACTTCTTACCGCTAAGGTGCCACAAGTTTTTAGGAGAAAACATAAGTTGGATTCTCATCTTTGGGGAAAAAGATACAAAGAAAGGATCACTATGAACAAATGCCAAGTTACTTATAAGATGGAAAAAAAAACATAAACATATGCTTCAAACTGTAGGTTTATAGAGATTAATATCTTTATCCGTTGCATCTCCAAGATCGTAAGCTCCATATTATACAAACGTTTTTCAAGATTGGGATGATGTTTCTCCAGGATGATCTTCAGCACGCTGAGACGTTAAATGATTCACATATTAGCAAATAGCACATATTTGAGCATAATTTAGTGAGCAGTCATCAAACCGACAGGAAACCCAATGCGTGTTCAGAGACTATTGCAAAGATGAGAGATGTTGACTGATACAAGGTTAATGTCTCATAGCCACAAGATGCAAAGGTAGGGTAGTGTATACACAACTATAAGCAAACGATCCTAGACAGACAGTATTGAGAGAATGGAAACCACTTACCTCGTGAGAAGTAATCCAGGGAGGTGGAGGCCAAAACAGCTTTGCATATTCAGGAAGTTTGTGCACCAGCTCTATTTTCCCAGTCCTGAAATCAAATACTCCCAAATCTCGATCTTGCATCCCACCCAAGTTATCCTCATTGAAGACATTACCGTTGAAGAACACGGAACTTCCCCCACAGATAGGTAATATATCAGAAGCTGAAGCGGTAAAGCTGCAGTCATCACCGAGGAACAACATTTTATCCCCCAGATCCTTAACCTCAACCCAGCTCATCTCTCTTTCCACAAATTTGAAGACTTTAAATTTGACCGTTCTCTCATTCATATAAAACGCATGATGCTCAAAGATGGCCTCGGCGAATCCAGGGTCCCCATCAACCTCCTCCATGCTCAAGTACATATCGACAAGCAACATTTCACCACAAGATTCAATCAAAAACTTCTTGTCACCGCCATAGACAGGATTTGCAGCCAATGTGAGTTTTAAAGAAGAGAAATCTACAACCACAGTCCTCCCATTGTTGTCAACAGCAAAGAAACGTCCATCGAACAGGATCACATCATCATAAGGAGAAGGCATGTCATTGATCACAGTCCAAGCACGATCCCAAGACGTAAACACAGCTAACTTCCCAGAAACATGAATCGTAAGCAACACAAATTTGTAACTCTCCGCATCACTATCTAAGTACTTGACAACAGCTTTCTCCAAGTATAAACTTTCTACGATATCACCGACGGTATTGAAATAATGGAGCTTGAACTCACGACCCAATTCGCGAACCTTGAATTTCGACATATCGAGAGCGCGAGGGAAATGCTCAGGAAGAGAGTGTCTTCTATCACTCAGCGGATCGAGAAGAGTCACCTTACGAGGACCACCATTAAGGTCTTCCTCGACCTTGACCAGCCATCCCATCAGATCCGCCTCGCTTCTGTGCGGTTCATGGGGTTTGATGAGTAATATACTCCGCTGCGAAAGGCGGAAACCTACGGCAGAATCCGGGAAGAGGCTAGCACCGTTATCGGGGAGGATCGGGAGGTGATGGGTCGGGAGAGGACGCCTCGGCTCGGCGGCGGATCGCCATGAAGAACATACGGAACGGAATTGAACGAGATCGAAGGATGATTCTAGAGATTTCGAGATTAGGTCTAAGAGATCCTTCGGGAGTGTTGCCCAATCAACCATTGATGGATTGAAAGCTTTCTTCACCAGAGAGAGAATCTCACGATACCAATATCGAGACCATACGACGCTAAAATTTTGACCCGACCCGAGCTGATACGATCCGATCCGACCCGACCTGACACGACACAACCCGAATCTATTACGGGTTGATTTAGGCCACCTGGAAGACTCTTCAGAAATCAGAAGGTTCCACGATTCCTCTTTCGTTAAAACGCTGCCGTTTTGGTTTCCTTGTAAAGTGGATCCGTGAGCAACTTGGGATCAGATCGGATCATCGGACACAAAAAAACTGCAGAGAGATCTCCACATTTTCCGCGAATTTTAATTTTGTCGGATTCACGACTAGAAATTGAAATCTTCGTGGTAGATCAGAGAAGAGAGACTTCGTTGATGGCTACCATCGACGGCGAAGTAGAAGGTGGAGGAGGAAGAGGAGATGTTGACGGTTGCGATGGCGAGAGAAGCTTGGATCTGTTACCGGCGGCTCTGTTGGAGACTATCATGACGAAACTCGACGTTGCGTCTCTCTGCTCGTTGGCATCGACTTGTAAAACACTTAAGAGCTGTGTTACTCGTGTCCTCACCTTCACTCCCAACTTCCATGTCTTCGTGAGTCGAGCCATCTCTCCTTCAATTGATCTG
Organism: Eutrema heterophyllum; assembly: GCA_002933915.1. Taxonomy (NCBI): domain Eukaryota; kingdom Viridiplantae; phylum Streptophyta; class Magnoliopsida; order Brassicales; family Brassicaceae; genus Eutrema; species Eutrema heterophyllum. Next base: position 1,497,510 of record PKMM01047552.1, on the reverse strand, counting down.
ATTGCTTCTTTTTTTTAAGATCAGACTCTCTTGCGTTTTGCTTTATTGCATGAGTAGTGATAGCTAGTGATTTCTTAAGGGTTTCCTAGGATTTGGGTTTCTATGTCAGATTGATGTTCAAAAAAAGAGAAAAAGTTTGTTTCTTGATCTCTGCTACTGTGGTTTTTTGGGTTTCAGAATGTTTCCCTGTCAATGGAAACTGTTAGGCCATTGTTGTTTCCGAATCAGCAACTTTCAAGCCTCAAGCTTGATTGTGGACGGCTTGGCAATTCAGCAATTGACATATTGGTACGGCCTTCTCTGAGGGAGATTTCTCTTCACAACTGTCGGGATTTCAGCGGGGATCTGATCTCTGAAATCGGAAGGAAATGCAAGGATTTAAGGTGCGTGTGTGAATGTATATATGTGTGGTTATTGAAGTTTTGATGCATCTGTTCTATGAGGAATCTTTCCACTGTTCTGATGAATTGGTCAATCGTTTCTGAAAGTGCAGGCTCCTCTGTTTGGGTTCAGTGGCAGAGAAAGTTGGCCGAACCATTAGTCGTTGTGCTCTGGAGGATTTACTGAATGGTTGCTCGCATTTAGAGGTTTGAATCCTTAACTAATGTTTTGATTCATTTCTCTTTTCCTCTTAGAGGAGAATGTGATATTATATCTTCTAGCCTTGATTGTCCTCGCATTGATGATGTCTTGGCAGGTCTTAGCACTCATGTTTGACCTCTCATTGTATCTGCATCCTTGTGATGGTCACATTTTTGGATTGGTATCTGATAAACTCACACATCTGGAGCTTGGACACATCTCGTCAGCGATGATGAATCGATTGCTCAAATCAACTGCAATGTCGGGGCAAGACAGCAACCGGGTTACATCTACCGTGCTCCAAAATGTCCAGCAGTTACGCCTCTCAGTGGATTGTATAACTGATGCTGTGGTTAAGGCAATATCAAAATCTCTTACGTCGTTGATAGATTTGGACCTAAGAGATGCACCCCTTGAGGATCCAAGACAAGTATCAGACCTCACAGATTTCGGGCTTCAGGAGATCAATCAAAACGGTAAGCTGAAGCACCTCTCTCTAATCCGTAGCCAGGAGTTTCACCCTACTTACTTCCGGCGAGTTAGTGATCAAGGAATGCTTTTTCTTGCTGACAAATGCTTGGGCATGGAAAGCATTTGTCTTGGTGGCTTTTGTCGGGTAACAGATGCTGGTTTCAAGACTATTCTGCACTCTTGCGCTAACCTCTCCAAGTTTAGCATATATCATGGACCTAAACTGACGGATCTTGTTTTCCATGACGTCTTAGCAACTACTCTATTACTTAGTCACGTTAGCCTAAGAAGGTGCCATCTCCTTACGGATCACGCAATTCAAAAGCTGGCATCGAATCTAAAGCTGGAGAACCTTGATTTAAGAGGGTGCAGAAACATCAGGAATGAAGCTTTACAAGCCATCTCTGATTTACCAAAACTGAAAGTTTTACTTCTTGATGGCACCGATATAACTGACACAGGGCTTGCTTACTTGAAAGAGCGAGTTTTGGGCTCCCTAGTTTCTTTATCTGTCAGAGGGTGCAGAAATCTAACAGACAAATTCATGACTACCTTATTTGACGGATCCTCAAAACTAGCGCTGCGTGAACTCGACTTGTCCAATCTGCCTAATCTGACTGATGCTGCCATTTTTTCTCTAGCAAAATCTGGAGCTCCGATCACCAAACTCCAGCTAAGAGAATGCAGACTGATAGGGGATCCCTCGGTCATGGCTCTTGCATCTACACGGGTTTACGAAGACGAATGTCCAGGAAGTAGCTTGTGTTTGTTGGATCTTTATGACTGTGGTGGCATCACACAACTCTCATTCAAATGGCTAAAGAAACCGTTCTTCCCAAGGCTTAAATGGTTAGGGATCACGGGAAGCGTGAACAGAGATATTGTAGATGCTTTGGCAAGGAGACGACCGTACTTGCAGGTCTCTTGCCGCGGAGAAGAGCTGGGGAATGATGGGGAAGACGACTGGGACTCCGCAGACATACACCAACACATAGAAGCACACGAAGGTGAGCTTGAACAGTGGATTCTAGGAGACGAAGGTGATGTTGAAATGGAAGATGCAGAAGAGGAGAGTGAAGAAGACGGAAGTGAAGAAGAAGACTGATAATACTGAAACTATACTTCTCTGGTACCGGAGAAAGCTTCGGTTAAGAGGTATGCAATCTTGTATACGTTCTCTATTCGTATAAGCTATATGTGAAACACCAATTCTCTTCATATTTAGCCACTTTCTTTAGGTTTTAATGATTTTTCTTCTGAATTGTTGTTGTAATGATTTTTCTTCTGAATTGTTGTTGTTGTTCTAATCATCTCTTATGTCTTAAACTTTAGTTCTTGATTATTTGAATAAGTATATCTAGTGAAAGTGTTTTGTGTTTTTGTCGTCAAAAATTTAGAGTTGGATAATAGAAATTAAATTACTGAAGCGTTTATTAATTGTGGCTATTGAAGACTCTTCTTCTCCACCCAACTTATAACGATTTGAGTCTCTTAAACCAAATTAGTATTAATCGAAAACAATCGAATAGCTTTACATAAACCTTACATCCCATGCGATTACACGTAACGCTTATTCCTAATCAACGTAAGTTTTTTTGTGCCATGCATCATAACAAGCGCCGAAGTTTATGTTTCCTTCTCTAAAAATTCGTAAATCTGTTTTTTTTTCACTTTCCGATGGATTTCAGAAATTCCTTCAAATCTCACAGCTCGTATAAACAGATTCGAAGCCCCGGAGATCAAAGCGAGGCAAGCCCTGAACACCGTCCGATTCTCCACGATCACGATCACGATCACCATCCCGACATGGACCACCCCAAAACAGAGAGCTCTCGTTCTAGCCTCGACGATGGCCGAAACGGGCCCGTGGAACGCGATTCCAGCTACAAGTTCTGGCAAGAAAACGCCCGGACTTCCGATCACGCCACCGCGGCTCGAACCAGCCTTAAAGATCCGATCGCTATCAATCGGAAAAGCGGTAGATTGAGCGGAAGCTTCGATTTCGCGCAATGCGGATCAGGTAAGCCTCCGCCAATGGAGGAATCTCCGACGAAAATGGCCGGAGGAGAACATCGAAAATGGGGAGGAGGAGGCGAAATCACACTCGATGTGGATCAAGAGAATGAGGACGTGAGTCACCATACGCAGCCAACGCCTACATCAACGGCTCGGACATCGTTAGATGCTTCGAGGGAATTGCGAGTCTCTTTCAACGTTCGAGGAGCTGGTACCAATGTCGCGGGTTCGGTTCCTTCTTCGTCTGCTACTCCTTCGTCTTGTTCGTCCGCGACAATGCGGACGAATCAGGAGACGCAGCAGGAGGACGAGGTCGTGAGATGCACATCGAACATGTCGTTTCAGAGGAAATCAGAGCTTGTTTCGAGAGTCAAGACGAGGTCGAGGCTTCAAGATCCGCCACGAGAGGAGGATACGCCTTATTCGGGTTGGAGATCGGGTCAGTTGAAATCCGGGATACTTGGTGATATTGATGAGGAGGATGATCCATTAGCGGAAGAAGATGTACCTGATGAGTATAAAAGAGGGAAATTTGACGCCATAACATTGCTCGAGTGGCTTAGCTTAGTCGCTATCATAGCCGCATTGGCATGTAGTTTATCGATTCGTTCCTGGAAGAAAGTGAGAGTTTGGAACCTTCACCTGTGGAAATGGGAAGTGTTCTTGCTTGTTCTTATATGTGGGAGGCTGGTTTCGGGATGGGGAATCCGAATCGTTGTCTTCTTCATCGAGAGGAACTTTCTTTTGCGAAAACGGGTTCTTTACTTTGTGTACGGTGTGCGAAGAGCTGTTCAGAACTGTCTCTGGCTCGGGATGGTTCTTCTCGCTTGGCATTTCTTGTTCGACAAGAAAGTACAGAGAGAGACAGAGAGCAAGTTTCTTCCTTACGTGACAAAGATCTTGGTGTGTTTCTTGCTAAGCACCATCTTGTGGTTGATCAAGACACTAGTGGTTAAAGTTCTGGCCTCTTCGTTCCACGTTAGTACTTACTTCGATCGGATTCAAGAAGCTTTGTTTAATCAGTACGTGATCGAGACGTTATCGGGTCCTCCCATGATCGAGATGAGCAGGATTGAGGAAGAGGAAGAGCGGGCGCAAGAAGAGATCTTCAAGATGCAGAACGCAGGTGCTAATTTACCGCCGGACCTTTGCGCGGCCGCGTTTCCACAGGGAAAAAGCGGGAGAGTGATGAATCCTAAGCTCTCTCCGATCATCCCAAAAACATCAACTGACAATGGAATCAGCATGGAGAACCTTCACAGGATGAATCCCAAGAACATTTCAGCTTGGAACATGAAGAGGCTAATGAAGATTGTGAGACATGTTTCGCTTACCACACTGGACGAGCAGATGCTTGAAACCACATACGAAGATGAATCCACCCGTCAAATACGAAGCGAAAAAGAAGCTAAAGCAGCTGCAAGGAAGATTTTCAAGAACGTGGCTCAATGTGGCGCAAAGTGTGTATATGGTTTACCTTCTCTTTTTCTTATGAGTTTCTTTATTAGAACCAATGTTGAGTTTCCTAATATACTCATACATCTGAATGAACAAAAAGGCACATATACCTGGAGGATCTGATGAGATTTTTGCGGGAAGACGAGGCGATGAAGACAATGAGCCTCTTCGAAGGCGCACCAGAGAACAGAAGGATTAGCAAATCAGCTTTGAAGAACTGGCTGGTAATTGTTTTTTTCTGTATAGAACTTATCCTCCATATTCTCCAGATTTCTGCTGTGTATATATATCACTCCGTTGTTGACTTTGATTAGGTCAATGCTTTCAGAGAGCGAAGAGCTCTTGCACTGACACTCAACGACACCAAGACAGCTGTGAACAAGCTACATCAGATGATCAATATTGTCACTGCCATTGTCATAGTAGTCATATGGCTTGTCCTTCTCGAAATTGCATCCTCCAAGGTACTTCTCTTTGTAAGCTCACAAGTTGTACTCTTGGCCTTCATCTTCGGGAACACAGTCAAGACCGTTTTCGAGTCCATCATCTTCTTGTTCATCGTGCACCCTTACGATGTTGGTGATCGTTGTGAGATTGACAATGTACAGGTAAAAACAACAAAAATGTTGCACCTCTTGCAATGTACCCAAATGAATCTAACTTAATTAGCTAACAAAAGTCTGTTTTAAATCCAGTTGGTGGTGGAGGAAATGAACATACTTACCACAGTGTTCTTGAGATATGACAATCTGAAGATCATGTACCCGAATAGTCTTCTTTGGCAGAAATCAATCAACAATTACTACCGCAGTCCGGATATGGGAGACGCAGTCGAGTTCTGTGTCCACATTACCACTCCTCTCGAAAAAATCGCCACTATCAAGCAGAGAATATCAAAGTAAAACACAAACACTTTTCCCCTTTGATGCTTATACGCGCGTTTTTATACATTTGAAAACGATTTGCTGATCCTTTTTTTTAATGGCAATGTAGCTACATCGACAACAAGCCAGAGTATTGGTACCCAACTGCCAAAATCATTGTAAAGGATATAGAAGCTTTGAACATAATAAGGCTAGCAATTTGGCCATGTCACAGGATTAATCACCAGGACATGGCTGAGAGATGGACAAGGAGAGCCGTCTTGGTCGAAGAAGTGATTAAGATCCTCCTCGAACTCGACATTCAGCACCGTTTTTATCCACTCGATATCAATGTCAGAACAATGCCTACCGTTGTCTCGAGCAGAGTTCCATCTGGCTGGTCACAAAACCCTGCCTGAATCTGATAAACAAACAAGGTGTTATGTTTCTTTTGGCCTCAAAATGAGAGCAAAAGCAGTCAACAATTTTGTAACCAACAAACATTGATCTAAATTAATTAGTTTCTATACCAAAATTTTGACCTTTTGAAGATTCATTGTTAACCATTTTGTCTCTGATACCCACAGAGAGTTCTACACCAATCAGTTAAGCATCTATGACTCTACTCTTGAATGTGCTTTTAGCATTAGGGAACAAAGTAATCACACACTTAAGCCTAATCTTATCCATTCATTGAATCATTAGTAAATACCCAATATGAATTAAGAGTTCCATAAGAAGAAGAAATTGTGTAACCTTTTGCTTCCATTTTATGAATTACTATATTCATATCATCAAATCCTTGTATTGACCCTTGTTTACAATTCTGATTCAATCATATTGCAGTTGAAAATGAAAAACAAAATCGTTTATTCGACCTCAACCTTGAAACACACAAGATTCAACAAAATAAAGATATCAATCCAAGTTCAAGTTTTGACGATAGGAACGAGGGAAACAGAAATACCGTCGCAGGCACGCAAGGTTTTCTACGAAACGGCTAGGACAAGTGTTGTGTTGTGTTGTGTTGGGTGTTGGGTGTTAATGTTAATAAATGTGCCCACCCTAAATAACGAAAACCATCAGACCAAACTTAGAACGTGAGATGTACAAAAACATTGTATTAAATTTAGTGATCGTTTGTCAAAACACAAATTAATTGCTATATTAAGACTTAATCCAACTCATGGAGGTTTAAAAACTCCTAAACCAATTACAATTGTTAGTACAGTTGAGTAACAGAGGACACAAAAATAAATAAAAATGCGATTACATACACCTAAAAAACTCATAACTCTTCTTCTAAGCTATAACGTAAACGTTTGTTCACAGATTCATAATTAGCTTCCAAGTTTTTGTTTCATTTTCTAAACATTCTTAGTTCTTTGTCTTTTTTTTCTTTTGATTTTCCGATGGATTATCGAAAGCCCTTAAACTCTCATAGCTCGTACAAACAGATTATAGGCACCGGAGATCAAACCGAGAAGAAGAAGAAGAAAAAACTCCCGATTCTTGACGATGACGATCACATTAATCACATGGCCAAAACCCAGAGCTCTGGTTCTAGCTTTGACGGTAAGAATGCAGCCATGGAACGAGATTCCAGCTACAAGTTCTGGCAAGACATTGGAACCGATGATCAAGCGCGAAGCCGGAAGAGCGGGAGTTTCGATTTCCCGCAGTTCCGTGAGGAGGTCACACTCAATGTGGATGAAGAAACAGAGGAAATCAGCAACAACAACACACCCGCCTCGGGGTTAGACGCGTCGAAAGAAACGAGAGTCTCTTTCAAAATCAACAGTTCTTCAGGTACCAACAACAATTTGTCCGGTTCGGTCCGTTCTTCTACGTCCTCGACTTCTTTTTCCTCGGCGACTATGCGGATGAATTTAGACCAGCAAGATCAAGAAGAAGAGGTAGTGATAAGATGCTCATCGATGAGGAAAACAGAGCTTGTCTCAAGGGCGAAAGCAAGATCGAGGCTGATAGATCCTCCTCAAGAAGAGGAACAGCAGTATTCGAGTTGGATGGGGACATCAGATCAGTTAAGATCCGGTTTACTTGCGAGACAATCGAGTATCGAGGAAGAAGACGATTCATTGGCTGAGGAAGATGTTCCAGAGGAATATAGAAGGTCGAAAATGGACGCCATTACGCTGCTTCAATGGCTGAGCTTGATCTCAGTCGTTGTTGCATTAGTGCTGAGTTTAGGGCTTAAATCCTGGAGAAATACGACCCTTTGGAAACTTCACTTGTGGAAATGGGAAGTGGTCTTTCTGGTTCTCATCTGCGGGAGGCTGGTTTCGGGAATGGGAATCCGAATCATTGTCTTCTTCATCGAAAGAAACTTCCTCTTGAGAAAGCGGGTTCTTTACTTCGTGTATGGTGTGAAGACGGCTGTTCAAAACTGTCTCTGGCTCGGGCTGGTTCTTATCGCATGGCATTTCTTGTTCGACAAGAAAGTAGAAAGGGAAACGCAGAGCAGTGTTCTGCTTTTTGTGACCAAGATCTTAACGTGTTTCTTGTTGAGCACCATATTGTGGTTGATCAAGACGTTGGTGGTTAAAGTTCTAGCCTCTTCGTTCCACGTTAGTACCTACTTCGATCGGATTCAAGAAGCTTTGTTTCATCATTACTTGATCGAGACGTTATCTGGACCTCCAATGCTTGAGCTGAGCAGGATCGAAGAAGAGGAAGAGCGAGCGCAAGAAGAGATTTTCAAGATGCAGAAAGCAGGTGCCGATTTATCACCCGACATATGTTCTGCTGCGTTTCCGACAGAAAAGAGCGGGAGTGTGATGAACGGCGTGAAGCTCTCTCCGATCATCCCAAAGACTGGAACTGATAATGGAATCACAATGGATGATTTGCACAGGATGAATCAGAAGAACGTTTCAGCTTGGAACATGAAGAGGCTGATAAAGATTGTTAGAAATGTATCTCTGACTACATTGGATGAGCAAGCGCTTCAAAACACATCTGAAGATGAATCCACCCGACAGATTCGAAGCGAAAAAGAAGCTAAAGCAGCTGCAAGGAAGATTTTTAAGAATGTGGCTCAACGTGGCACAAAGTGAGTCTCCAGTTTCTCTTCTTTCTTTAACAGTTTCTTTCAGTTATGCTAATAAACTCATATCTGAATGGAAAAAAGGCACATTTACCTGGAGGATTTGATGAGATTTTTGCGAGCAGACGAAGCGATTAAGACAATGAGCTTCTTCGAAGGTGCATTAGTGACAAAAAAAATCACCAAATCAGCCTTGAAGAACTGGCTGGTACATATCAAAAGAAGTTTTTGTTTTTAAGATTATGCATGTGAGTATATATATGTCACTCTGTTTTTTTTGTTTCTGCTTAATTAGGTGAATGCTTTTAGAGAGCGAAGAGCTCTTGCGCTAACACTCAACGACACCAAAACCGCAGTGAACAAACTCCATCACATGATTAGTTTTCTCACTGCTATTGTCATTGTAGTCATATGGCTAATCCTTCTTGAGATTATCACTTCCAAGTATCTTCTCTTCTTAACTTCACAAGTTGTTCTCTTGGCCTTCATGTTTGGGAACTCACTCAAGACTGTCTTCGAGTCCATCATCTTCCTCTTCATCATTCACCCTTATGATGTTGGTGATCGGTTAGTGATCGATACAGTAGAGGTACTAAAAACTAATTAAATGTGTGTGTTTGAGTCTATTTAAAGAATGTTATAGGCTAATTAAGAAAGATCAAAATGCAGATGGTGGTGGAGGAAATGAACATTCTCACAACAGTGTTCTTGAGGGCTGACAATCTGAAGATTGTGTATCCAAACATTCTTCTCTGGCAGAAAGCGATCCACAATTACCACCGTAGTCCGGATATGGGAGATGAAGTCCAGTGCTGTGTCCACATTACTACTACTCCTGAAAAGATTGCTGCAATCAAACAGAGAGTCTCAAGGTAAAAAACGCCCATTGTTCCTAATGTCATACAAAATTAGAACAGCATAATGATGATGATATAGTGATAATTTTTTTTTTTCAAAACCGCAGCTACATTGATAGCAAACCAGAGTATTGGTACCCGAAAGCCGATATCATTGTAAAGGATGTGGAAGATTTGAACATTGTGAGGTTAGCAATATGCCCGCGTCATAAAATTAACCATCAGAACATGGGGGAGAGAAACACAAGAAGAGCCTTGTTGGTTGAGGAAGTGATCAAAATCCTGCTTGAACTCGACATTCAGCACTGGCCTCCTCCACTCGACATCAATGTCAAGACCATGCCTACGGTTGTCTCGAGTAGAGTTCCACCTGGCTGGTCACAAACCCCTGCTTCAGAGTAATGGAGCTGCATGGTTTATTAGATAGGTGGTACAATGGAGTCTGCTTTTTTTTTTGTTTGTTTAAGTTGATAATATTAATACTATTTGAGTGTTAAGCAATTTGTGTTATCTTAAAGTGAATGAGAGACATAAAATTATGTTTTAGTAATGAGGATGTTGTGTAAATATGAAAGTGAAAGCAAAGAAGGGATATTTTCAGTTTGTGAGTGGTGTTTTGTTGGAGAGGAAATGGCTTCTCTAGAATTAATCACTTGGGTATTGTGATATGTTATGAAATGCTAATTACCAATTTGATGTAGCTTGATAACATTCATTGGTGCTTTTTTGTTTTTTTTAATCTATAAAATACCAATTCAAAACAGAGAATTCATAAGATAGATCTTTCACTCTAAGACTGTCAATAACAGCAACTCATCAGATACTATCTCCTAGGTAACAAGTAAGAATCCAGGTTTAAATCCAGGTTTCCGTTTAAATCCAGGTTTTCGTTTGGCAAAATGAAAAAGGAGGTCGAGGTAGGTGGGAGCAAAAGTCAAAAGGCGATTTTGAGTGCGATCCAGAGCTATAGTGCTTGTGTGATTTTCTCGCCTGTCTCAGGCAAGTCTATCATGTCGGCGCCGGAGGTGAAGGGGCTACCGTCAGAGGTGGATTAAAAGCTGAAGGGGGTGATCTCGGAGACATCTGAAGTGAGCTTAGATGAACCGCAAAGCATGGAGAAGCTCCCGACTATGGTGTTTTCAGCAACTGGAGCTGACGACGTGAAGCTGCCGGCTGCTTCAGCGGAGAGCTCCGCTATCGTAATCCCAGGACTCGGAGGTGTGATAGTTGGGCCGGAGGATGTTTCTGTTAAGGGTGCTGCTGAAGGCGAGGTCTCGGTAAGGTGTGTGATTGCAAAGGAGGGTTCTGGTAAAGTCTCTGCTTTTGCGGGTGACTCTAGCGTCGATGTGCCGCCGCCGGCGCCACTATCTTCTAACCGACAAAAGGTCTGGGCATTGAAGGAATCCTAGGGTGTAGCTTTAGTTCGGTTTGTCACGCCAAACTAGAACTACCTAATCTAGGTGTAGTACTAAACTTTGGTTTATCTTATCAAATCTAGCAATAAGAACCAACCTAAGAACCTAAGTGAAATAATTAACAAAGATCATCCTAAATCACCATCATCTAACCATCAAGACAAATTACTAGTGATGCATAAACATTCAATGAACATTCAATCTTTGGCAAGGAACACACACTAGTAGCTTAACTCACTCCCGTGATGCTAAACCCTTTATTGATAATTTGAATTAGCTAATCTCTCAATTGCAACCAAATTATCAACAAGCATAAAACGTAAGTCCTTTTTAAGCCAACAATTCACCTTAATCACGATGGCCACCGGTTAAGAATGAAAAGCACGTTTAGAAATCTTCTAGACAATCTACCAAACCTCTTCCGAGTGTAAATCGACCATGATCTAGAAATTGAGTAGCTAATTCAACTCTAGCATTAAGATCACTTCTAAACATGTGAACAAATGATTATCTAAGCCTAAACATCAACAAGCAATCATCAAACCATCCAAATCAAGCCTAATCATGATCCAACAAAAAGCTATTCACAAGAACACCAAGAACATACTAAGAACATGAAGAACACAAAAAAGTCAACTCACAAAAACAACAAGAATCACAAATCTAAACCGATTAAAAGATAGAAGAAGAATCAAATAAAGATAATATGAAACAAGATTGAAGAAATCTTCAAAAGTGTGGATTATACATGAAAAACAACCCAAGAAACTCTAGAGAGAGTTCTTGGGTCGTCACACACAAATAATAGAAGAAGACTTATGTTTTTATTGGACAAAAATGACTTAAATACAAAAATGGGTCACTAAAGTGCCGGCATCGGTTATGGGGATCGGTTTGTAACCGATCTCGCTTGTTAAAATGGTGGCGTCGACCTTGG
>PKMM01047552.1:1444103-1481914 GCA_002933915.1 Eutrema heterophyllum | reverse complement strand
GCACTAATCTCACTCACCAAGGACTCCATGTCTCGCTCGCTAGCCGAAGCTACTCGCTTGCGACTCAGCGCATCCGCAACCAAATTCGCCTTTCCAGGATGGTAAGCGATCTCCATATCATAATCCGCCACTAACTCCATCCAACGTCTCTGCCTCAAATTCAACTCTGGCTGCGTAAAGATGTACTTCAGGCTCTTATGATCGGTAAACACCTGAACCTTCCCGCCATAAAGATAAGATCTCCAAATCTTCAAGGCAAAAACCACTGCAGCCATCTCAAGATCATGAGTAGGATAGTTACTCTCGTGCTTCCTCAACTGCCGTGAAGCATAAGCAATAACCTTCCCTTGCTGCATCAACACACAACAGAGACCCAATCTCGATGCATCCGTGTACACTACAAAAGGCTCGCTCGGCTCCGGTAAGGCTAAGACTGGTGTACTCGTCAACATCGTCTTCAGGTTCGCAAAACTCTCCTCGCACTCCGAAGACCACACAAACGGAACATCTTTGCCCGTTAGCTTCGTCAAATACTGAGCCATACCTGCAAACCCGTTGACGAATCTCCGATAATAACCCGCTAGACCAAGAAAACTTCGGATCTCAGTGGCATTCCTTGGTCTCGGCCATTCTCTGATAGCCTTAATCTTCTCTGGGTCAGCTGAAACTCCCTCCTCTGAAACAATATGACCCAAGAATCCGATCTCCCGCTGCCAGAATCCGATCTAGATGTTTCTTAATGCTAACCCCCGTTTAAGATGCATTAACCGTTATTCGTGATTTCCCGCAACGTCACAAGAGGCTTAACGTTTTCTCTATTTGAACTTGCACCGTTTTAGTTATCGTTCTTAGTTTCGAAACCGTAAAACCAAAAAAAAAATGTCATTCGTCTTAGCTTTAATTTCATCATGCCTTCTCATAGTCGTAACATTGATCTCTGTGGATTCGATCCTAAAATGCTACAATCGACAACCGTTATGATTGCGGTATAATGTGCATTTTAGTTATTAATTGACTTGGTGAAACCACACTGAAAATCAATTTGGTGCCGTTGCCGGGGACCAATCGTTGCCTATGAGTCTTGGACGAAAGTTCAGACTAAGATTTTCTTTTTGTCGTTACTAACTCGTTTTATTGTTGCTCTCTTCCATGCATCTCAAGTACATGACCAGAAGCCAAGGCTCTGAAAATCTGCTTGAGTTGAACAACGAAGATTTGGCAAAAGTGGAACGAGAAAACAACAGAGCTAGATTGCAAAGGAGAGAAATGGCGAACTTACCGGACAATCAAAATCTGTCTGTTGATGGAGACGAACATCACGAGTATGGCGAGGAAGGGAACCTCTTGAACCCTCATCCTCTTGCTCATGATGGTGATGGCGATCTAAACGCCAATGCAAACCAAGCAGCTGCTGCTGCTGATGTCCATAGACGAGCTGAAGCTCGGAGGCAATCTGCTGCTGCTCAACACCAGCTGAATCAAAGACAGCCTCCATGCAGACCGATCGGTGGTATCGACACTCCTCACCAATTTTACCAGGACAAAACCGCTATTCGTCCACCGCCTATTCAGAGGCAGAACTTCGAGATCAAACCTCAGATCATTGCTCTCGTCGAGAGACATCTGTTCTATGGGAAAGCTTCGGAGAATCCCATGGATCACGTTGAAATGTTCGAAGGGATTTGCAGCACTACAAGCTCAAATGGAGTCCCTGCGGACTATTTGAAATGCAAGCTCTTCTCTTTCTCTTTAGCTGATCGAGCAGCTAGATGGCTCAAATCTCTAGAGCCGGGTTCTTTGACTTCTTGGGACGCAATAAGGTCGGCTTTCTTGGATCAGTTCTACAGCAAATCCAAGACTGCTTCCCTCAGAATCAAGATCACTCAGTTTCAGCAAAACGGCGGTGAACCTTTCAATGAAGCGTGGGAACGTTTTAGAGAATACCTAAGGGAATGCCCTCATCATGGTTATTCCGACGAGCAAGTGCTGAACATCTTCTACGATGGAGTAGATTGGGACTCAAAAAGTTGTCTAAATGCAGCCAGCAATGGCAACTTCGTGACGAAGACCAAGGAGGAACCATATGAGCTTATTGAAAATCTTTCTGCGAGTTCAAGCCATCGAAATCCCGAGTATGACAGAACGAGACGTGTGAGTGGTGCTGAAACGCAAAGGATGGATGAGCTTTTCGCAAAGGTTAATGGCATTGCAACACTACTTAAAGGAAATCAAAAAGCTGTCAACTCTTGTGAAGACACTAGAGAGGAAGGACTCTACAAAGAGAGTGCTGAGTAAGAACAAGAGTACGAAGATGAGGTGAACTACATACAGAATCAGGGGTTCTTCAACAAAGGTTTCAACCATAACTACATAAATCATCCCAACTTCTCATACAGAAGCACCAACGTTGAAAACCCGCAGGATCAAGTTTACCCGCAACAAGGTGGTTTTCAGCCCAAACAACCCATTCCAAATCAGGGCATGAGCATATTCGCTAAAGGTTTCCAAGGACAGCAAGGGATGCAAAGTCAAGAACGGAAGCCATATGCACAAGGCGGTTTCCAGCAAAAACAGTTTGTACAAAACCAAGGCGGCTATCAGCCGAGACAGCAGTTCGGGCAAGACCGAGAACAAAATAATTTCCAAAACCAAGGTGGTTTTCAGCAAAAACAGCAATTCAACAATCCTCAACCCAGCCAAGAGTCTAAGCTAGAGGCAATGATGCAACAATTGATGGTCAATCAACAAAAGACGGCTAATGAGATTAACGTCAAAGTGGAAGGAATGTATCAGGATCTCAACAGCAAATTCGAGGCCATTCAAACTCATGTGAAGAAACTTGACACTCAAGTGGCTCAAACGGCGGAAGCAATTAAGAGACCTAGTGGAGTTCTTCCGGGAAAAGGGGAACAAAACCCGAAGAATGAGTTCGTTCAAGCAATCACATTGAGGAGTGGGAAAGAGATTGAACCCGCGGTTGAGTCCAAGGGAAAAGAGAAGATTCCCGAGACCGTAAATGTGAAAGACAATGACGTAGTTGATGAGGCAAGCTCCTCGTCCAAACCACAAGAACTCGAGGAGGCACCTGTACCTCCCCCAGCACGTGTCTATGTACCTAAGGTTCCTTACCCTAGGCGCCCGAAGAAGACACAAAGAGATCTTGAGCAAGCAAAGTGTAAAACGCTAGTGAACGAGCTTTCGGTGAGGCTTCCTTTTATCGATGCGGTCCAGATGGTTCCTGCCTTGAAAAAGTATGTGAAGGACATGGTCACCAACAAGATTACAAGTGACGAAGGCGTGATGATGATCACTAAAGAGTGCAGTGCCGTGTTACAAGGAAGGATGCCCGAAAAACTTGAGGATCCGGGGAGATTCGTACTATCTGTGCAGATTGGGCCTCTAACGTTTGAGCATTCTCTCTGCGATTTGGGTGCCAGCGTAAACCTCATGCCCTATTCCGTTGCTAAGCGCCTTGGTCTCACGTCCTTCAAGCCAGCCAGGGTGTCATTGGTATTTGCTGATCGATCCGTAAAGATTCCACTCGGTATTCTGGAGGACTTGCCGGTAAAGATTGGAGATGGCTATATACCAGCGGACTTTGTGGTTCTGGAGCTAGAAACAGAGCCAAAGGATCCCCTCATTTTGGGACGACCTTTCTTGGCTACAGCTGGAGCCATTATCGATGTGCAAAAGGGCAAGATCGATCTTCACTTAGGAGATCTAATAATGAAGTTTGAAATGGATAGGATGCTGAAAAAGCCAATCATCGATGGACAAACGTTTTGGATTGACTGCGTTACCGGAGCCACCGAAGGGGTAGCAGATGAGATGCTGGTGAACGATCCTCTCGAGATCGCTTTGACACAGTCCGAGGGAGAATTTGGGTACTTGAGCGAGGACACAGCGGGTTATGCAAAGATGCTGGATTCCAGCAAGATGATGGAGAAGATAGTAGCATTTGTCGCACTTGACGAAAATGAGGAGCAATCGCCAATTGCTGAGTTTCCCGTACCTATTGACAACCCATGGAGCGAACTCAAAGCTCCAAAACTCGAGCTCAAACCGCTTCCCACTGGGCTAAGGTACGCGTTTCTTGGTCCAAACTACACGTACCCTGTCATCATCAATGCTGAACTGAACAACGTAGAGACCGCCTTACTCTTGTGTGAATTGAGGAAATATCGTAGAGCACTAGGCTATTCACTAGATGACATTACGGGAATCTCACCAGACCTTTGTATGCATAGGATACATCTAGAAGATGAATCGATGAATTCTGTAGAACATCAGAGACGGTTAAACCCGAATTTGAAAGATGTTGCGAAGAAAGAGATAATGAAACTTCTAAGGCTGGTATCATATATGCTATATCTGATAGTACATGGGTGAGTCCGGTACATGTAGTGCCTAAGAAAAGCGGTTTGACAGTAGTTGAAAACGATAGGAATGAGTTAATCCCGACTAGAACTGTCACTGGTCNTGATTTTGTGAATATGAGTGAATAATCAGTTCTTTGATGCTGTCCTTTGTTTTGCTCCACGTAATCTGACTAAGTTGTGATGACGAAAATATGACTTTTGGTTTGTTTTCACTTTTACGTTGATGTTGCTTTTCATTGACAACATTTTCCGTTTCACTCCGGTGAGCCTTGTTGTTTGCTTGATCTCTTCATACCTAAGTGACATTATTGACGAAGAGATTGTAAATTTAACTCGGTGTTCTCTCTTGTTTAGGCCAACTCTGAAGTGTCTGCATTGCTCGGACGTATCCCATCTGCTGTGGGTTACCAGCCAACTCTGGCTATTGATCTTGGTGCTCTTCAAGAGCGAATCACAACCACCAAGAAAGGTTCTACCACCTCTGTCCAAGCCATCTATGTCCCTGCTGATGATTTGACAGATCCTGCTCCTGACACAACTTTTGCTCACTTGGACGCCACAACCGTGCTGTCAAGACAGGTGTGAACTTGTCTCCTTCTGTTGCTTTTTTGCCAAAATCGTTCTGCATTCTTGTAATGCATAATAAATTCGTCATCTTTACACTTTTTTCCTTTCCCATGTGAAGATTTCTGAGCTTAGTATCTATCCTGCTGCGGATCCCTTGGAGCACTACAACACGGCTTGTGGTGTGCAGAAAGTGCTACAGAACTACAAGCAAGATATTATTGCCATTTTGGGAATGGATGAGCTGATTGGTGAAGATGACAAATTGACTGTCGCCCGTGCCCGTAAGATCCAGAGATTCTTGAGTCAGCCATTCCATGTAGCTGAATTCTTCACAAGTGCCCCTGGAAAATACGCCGAGCTTAGAGAAAACATCAACAGCTTCCAGGTATATTTGCTCGCTTATTCCTGACTTGATTAGATGTGGGAAGATGAAAGGAATTGTAAGCTTTCTTCCGGATCATTGTTAACTAACGAACCCCAATCATTTGCACAACTCCTTATAATTCTTCCCTTGTTTTTGTTTGTCCTTTAATCCCAGAACATAGAACCTCCATACGAAGTCGTCATTCAAGAAGAAGCTCGTTTTAGGGGTGCACCACCCAATATCAGAGTAGATAAGATGTTCGAGCATATACAATCTAAACTCCCAGGGAAGCCAAAATTCCTTCTATGCATTCTCTCAGAAAGGAAAAACTCTCTTGTTTATGGTACAGTACTCTATCATTCTTGAATAGGGTCTGCTTTTTCCTCTTGAATGTAAATGCGTAGCTTCTCATATATCGGTCTCTGAATTTTTCAGGTCCTTGGAAAAGAAAGAATCCTGTTGATCTTGGAATTGTGACTCTGTGCATTGCTCCTTCCATGAGAGTGAACGATCAGTATCTCACCAATGTTCTCCTGAAGATAAATGCCAAGGTGAGCTCTAAAATTTGAATTTTCAATCAATTATAATTTCAAGATTGATTATAAAGACCTCACAACTGAACTGATTTCTATTTCGTATACGTAGCGCTCACCACCAGCAATGGCATTAGTAATGCAAGTTCCTACCATCATTGTTGGGATGGATGTATCCCATGGTTCCCCTGGCCTGTCTGACATACCATCAGTTGCTGCGGTAACATTGATTTTGTTTTCTAATTGTTTCTTATGTTGTCATCTCTTGTGGGCATGTGCGTTTATAGAGAGGCCAAATCTATGATGTTGTGTTTGGAAACCATAGGTTGTGAGCTCCAGACAATGGCCACTCATCTCAAAATATAGGGCATGTGTGCGCACACAATCGCAGAAAGTAGAAATGATTGATAATCTCTTCAAACTCGTCCCTGACAAAGATGAGGGAATTTTCAGGTAACTTTCTGGATGTTATGCTGTATTCATAGCACATGGCAGAGCTTTGTCTTGTTAATCCTATTATAGGGCCCTGTGAATATACTTTCAAACTTTTACGAAAAAGGTATTATTTGGCATCAATGAAATTAGAGATTTCATTCTCTTTACAGGGAGCTCTTGATCGACTTTTACTCAAGTTCCGGGAAGAGGAAACTGGATAACATTATCATTTTCAGGTATGCTTAAATCTATTAAGGTATCATGTAAAAGTTGTATAATACAATTTGCTAACTTTGTGTTATTAATGTACATGTAGGGATGGTGTGAGTGAGTCTCAGTTCAATCAAGTTCTTGATATTGAACTGGATCAGATTATGCAGGTATGTATTATGGTTCTGGAGCTTTCAGTTACCCAAAGGCATTTTATATAGTATATGTTGGACATTTATGGACCTGTTTTTTTTGTTTGTTACATTATTAGGCATGCAAGTTTCTTGATTCAAATTGGGACCCCAAGTTCACAGTGATCAATGCCCAGAAGAACCACCACACCAAGTTCTTCCAGGCTGGAGGCCCTGACAATGTTCCTCCAGGTAAAATCCGTTTGACCTGAGCATGATTTTCTGTTGTTCATTTTTGTTTAAAATGACTTGAGACCTGCTCTCAATTGACTTGCAGGAACAATAATGGACAACAACATCTGTCACCCACCCAATAATGACTTCTATCTCTGTGCCCATGCTGGAATGATTGTAAGTAATAGCTCCTTCAAAAGCTGTGCTTATATGAGGCAACAGTAACATATTTCATCGGTTTTCCCTTTGTAGTGAATGTTTTCTGCTGGAATCCCTGATGAATCTTGTTTATGAACTGAACTAAAATGTAACACTTTTCTATTGATTTCGATGTAATAGGGATCTACAAGGCCAACACATTACCACGATAAGGTTGAATTTTTCACAGATGACCTCCAAGAACTTGTGCATTCTCTATCCTATGTGTAAGCACTAGATCACTTTTAGCTCTCTATCTGAAACATTTGTTTGTGGTGTTAGCACTGTCTACTAAACTTGTCTGCTTTGATACTTGTAGCTACCAGAGGAGCACCACTGCCATCTCAGTCGGTAAATTCTCATATCTTTTCTACATTGCAGCTGATAGCTCAGATCTTTGGCATGTCGCAATTGCTTTGTGTGGAATTGATGCGCAGCTATGCTCCTTGTTGTGGCTATCATTGTTTTGTGTTTTTTGGTTTTTAAATATATGATGGCTAGTATACTGAGAATGGATTACAAGTGATTTTGCTGCTTTCAATATGTGCAGTATCTCAATGCATGATGGTTGCATTATGTGCAATGTCTCAAGTTATATTTGTTTTTTTTTGTGTGCAGTTGCACCTATAAGCTATGCTCATTTGGCGGCTGCACAGAGGGGAACTGTGATGAAGTTTGAGGACATGTCTTTGTCTGAGACTTCATCAAGCCATGGCGGGATCACGACACCTGGAGCAGCCCCTGTGCCCCCCATGCCAACGTTGAACCCGGATGTTGCAAGCTCCATGTTCTTCTGCTGAAGGAACAGTCCGGTCCACGGCTTTTAAATTTCTTTGCATATGTGATCGAACAAACAAAAACTTGTAATGCCCCTTTTTAGACTCTCCTCTTGGTCGATGCCTCCTTTTGTTATTTTCGTCGACCCATTATCGTGATACTCTCTATGTTCTGAGTTGTCTTGCTGGGCTTTGTTGGTGGATATGTTATCTAAACTTTAACCAAAAACCAAGATGTGCATCCATACGTAAAACAAAATTCATAATTTGTTGACGCTTTATTACTCGAGAGCTGCAAAGTAAATTCCATTGTCAAAGCAGTGAGAATGGATGCCAAAAGAATATTGTTTGTTAAGTATCTCAAAATAACAATTTTTAATCGACAGTTGGATAAGAAAACTTGGAACCACTTCAACAATTACAGGTGACTTATAAGAGCAGAAATATATGCCGAATATTTTACAAGCAATAACCATTCTGCATAATCATATATGCCCTTTGCTAAATTTTCTCTAAAAGAAATGAGACCATAACTTGGGATCTTAATGCATAAAACTCATTGATCAATTTAATCTAAAGACAAGTCTCGGGCAGTTAATTCATCTCATACGAGAAGATCCTGAAAGCAATGCTTATATACATATCTGAAACTAACAAATCAAACCTTTTCAGCAACAATGGGGCACTGCTTAAGGTCAAAGTAAACAGATGCCAGAGCCTAACAACTTGATTGTTCGCAAATAATTTGTTTTCTTGTTCGGGATAAAACATACTTAACAATTGAATTGAACTAAATATCATACATCATATTGACTTAAACTATACACATTGCACAATATCAAACACTGCCTGCATTACATCAGTCCAAGTATATCACATGACAATCTATAAAAGACAGGCAAGAAGTGCATAAAGGACTATACAAAACTATATCAAATGCATCCGCCAAGCGTTATCACACGGAGAACGAGACAATATAGAGATACATTGTAATTGTTGAAATGTTTTTGCTAACCTGCTGGATAATTTTCCCAAGGAACTCTAAGTGGTGTTGAGTTTCAGCTAGAGTTGCAGCACACGGTTTTGTTTCTGTTGGTTCATCTGAAGAAGCTTTGATTTCAATCGATGAAGATGATGACATACAATCTGAATTACTATTTTCTAACTCTGTCATTATACGGTCCAATAAAACAACATCAATCCTCTTGTTTTTGCTCATTTTCAGTATCTGTTGTACAGCTTCAAAGGCATAGAAGAAAAAAAACACAGATGAAACCAACTCGTTTAACTCCTAAGCTAAAATGAAACAGATATACGGGGAACTACTAGCTAAGTTATTTATACAAGCGCCGGGTTTTTAAATCTTAAGTAATTAGCTGCATTTACCTGATCAATATTTCCCACATCCATAGCTACATGGCTGAAATTCTCCCACATCTGCCAGCTATCTCGCCTGTTGATACACGATGTTTTTAGATTACTAATGCTATGCATTCCGTAACTCATATTACAAATGGTAAGGGAAAGAGAGATACTTGAATTTAAGTGCTTCTTTGAAGGCGATGAATGATTCTTTGTTTTTCTTCTTAATCATATGCCTGCCCCCATAAATTAGTACGCATTCAGCAACATACATGGTAAATGTGTAAGTAAAAGTAGGTGAGCAATGGGTCGTGAAGTTAAATAGTAAGGCATGCGTGAAAAGAAAAAAACAACAATTAATTTTCTACAGTTTCAGCATAAACAGAGCATAATAGTGAAACTGAAGTGCTTACAGACAAGCAATGTTGTTCCAAGCCTCTCCATTGTCAGGATCAAGTTGAACAGCAAAAGTGAATGCATCGAGAGCTTTCTGAACATCCCTGGCCTATGTATAATGTAGGAGATGTTAAATTAGTATTTTCTCTCAGCCAGCATGACAAGAATTTCTATGTTGTTTATCTATTGACAATTGGAATGGAATCATATTGCTACTGACCTATTGGAGAAGATGGCGTTTGATGATACCTTCAATGCAGCAGCACCAAGAGCAAACCAACCATCCGGGTACAGAGAATTCAAGGCCATTGCAGCCTCCCTAAAGTAGGAGAAAAAATGAGACATCTCACAATTAAATCAGCCTGGAGGGTTAAGTTCATAAATCCATTTCCTGTTTCGAAAAGAAAGAAAAAAAAAACAGAACCAAATTGTTCAACATACCACAGCATCTTCGACTTCTCAAAATCACCGCGATTGTATGCGCTGCGAGCAAGAGCCCGCTACAAGATGGAGAGATAATTAGAGCGTGGACTGAGAGAGGACAAGAGATTTTTCTATTATGTGTCTTAAACTACCTTAGCACGAACGGACTTATCATTTGAAACTTCCAGGGCTTTTTCATAGCAGGAATCATTAATTGTAACATCACCAAGTGAACATCTGGAACCAATATTAAAGAAATATCCGCACAGGAAAAAACTACGTTTAGGCTAAAGACAGGTAATTACGGCACTCAACAGCCATTTAATAAGATATCCAAACAACAGGAAGAGAACAGACTCAAAGATTTAAATACCATAGTCTTGGGTCATTTGGCCGTTCAGAAAGCCGCGCATTGATGAGATCTACAGCCGCTGATTTCTTTCCCAGAAGGCTGAAATTTCACATTACAAGTGAAGTTGAATTACAATAAGCTTCGCAACAGAACACAAAAGCCATAAAGGGGAAAAACAAGTGAAGTTGAATCATCACAAAAGCAGTATTCAAATTTTTAGTTTACCAGTAGCAGTAAATTAGATTATCCCACAATTCCAGGCTCTCAAATATTGTAATTGCTTCCCCAACCAAACCACAGCTCACCAGAAGCTCACCGTATTCCCTGTTGTTAGAATCAAAACGGAACAATGAATAAGACAGAAGGAAACCCAAAAGGGATTTCTAAACATGCACATAAGAAGATAACTTACTTTCTCAAAGCAGGAATGGTAGGAAGATGGACTACATAAGATAAAGGGATCCTTTTTGATGCTCCAGGATCGCTCTTGTTGATAGCTTCAACCTAATAAAGGACAATTATCACAGTTACACTAATGGACGGAATGGAATAATCCTACAAAAGGGGTGTTTCAGCCAGGGAGAAATAATGCAAAAAGAAAAAAAAAACTAATTTGATAATACGAGCGCTTTGCAGAGTGCTCACATACCAATTTATCCATCATCTCCAGGGCGATTCCCTTTGTACGACCCCAAGTTGATTCCCATCGAACACGTAGTAAGTCACAGAAACACCGTAACTAATAGCATGTCGGAAGACCAAAAGTCAGTCAGTTTGTTTCACTTGAATAGGTTGTGACGAAATGAAAAACCAACAACTCCATACATCAACATTTTAAAAATAATCACTTTGAAATAACTGAATAACTGTAAAGATTGTAGCTTACAGCAAAATATGTTGACTTTTGAGAATAAATTGCCTCAATATATGGAGCCATATCCCATCCTGTAGGAAAAAGTATTAGAATATATAAATAAAACTAAAGGACATAGTTCAATTCAGTTCAGCACAAGTGAGAAAAAATAGACGACACAGAAGTAAGAGCAGAATCTTCTCCTTGACGATCTATGTAGTTATTTGGCAAAACGTAAGGAGACTCTTCAAGCTTATGAACTGCAGTCGCAACTAATGCATGATAACTTAGTTTACTAGGCAGAATTGCTAATATTCTTCTCTCTGTCTTTGCATGAAAGCTCTCTACAGAGTACTAACATTAAACGTTTCAAATACACTTGAAGTTGGGTTTGCTTACTTTGCATCTCATCGTGCCGACTACCCCTTTCAATTAAAAGGCACTGAGCCAAAATTATTGCCTGTTCGACTGGTTTTAAGGGCGCAGAATCTTTGCCAGCTTCACTCTCATCGCTCACTAGTTTGGGAGTCATATATACTTCAGGTGCTTCACCTCCCCAAGCTTCATAAGGGCCAACATCAGCTTTTTCAGAGGCCAACCTCACGTCCCCATTGGATGAGCTAGTATTGGCTATCAATACCATTTGTGCCTTTGGGTCTACCTATAACTAGATCAGGGGTATTCAATTAAAGCCGAATACATATAGCCAAAAAATAAAATCTCATAGCTTACTTGGTGAATAGTATGAAATCCAAGAGCCCCACTAACAGAGAACTCGAGCTTTGCAGCTGCTTTAGCAGATTCAAGCTGTAACCTGACAATTTTACTCTGAATCAAGACCAATATACTATAGCAGTAGAATAGATAAAATTGTCACAAAATGTCGTGATGGCTATCAGAAATTAGAGTAGTAGCAACTATATATATGCGGGTTATAAGCTCAATTTTCTAACTACATTTGTCAGTGATGTCAAAAACCTCTCATTGTTTTTCAAAAGGAAACCACAAGGCAAAGTATTTTGGTTAATATTGTGCCATAATAAGCTATATACATGTAAGAAGTAGGCAAGGACAATACGGTCTCAATGATAACTTACCGACAGGGATCAATCCTTCCATATATGTATTGCAGTACACATGCTTCCAGATGGATGGTTGACGTTATGGATGAAACTTCGTCATGTAGCAACTTTGCAGCCCAATAGCTTTCAACTTTTTCCAATGCTCCAAAATGGTCTAGAGCTTCAGCCATATAAACTTGCACCATATCAAACAAAGATGAAGATCGCTCGTGTAGAACTCTTTGATGAATGAGTAAAACTCTGACAAGCCACCATGAAATACTCCTTAATTCAAATGTTTTAGTTGCAGTTGTCTCAAACAACAAATCTTTTAACTTTAACAGAAGCATTCTAGCAAACACTAAGTGCTGCAGGAAAAGAAAGTAGGCTGGGTTAAGTAGAGTTCACTACAAACAAAGATTAAGACTACTAAAAAGGGCTCCTAACACATATGATGTAGGCCTGTACACATAAGCAGAACAAATAAAGCACGAATATAGTACCTGGAGATTACAAAACTTCCCGAGCAAATCAGAGCCTGCAGACATGAGCTGAATCTTTGCCCAGTTCTCCCATTTAACTAATTCCTTACTTTCTGATACTTTAAACGGAAACGAACATTTCATTGATCGATCTGTCGGCCTAACAGTTGAAAAGAAAGAAAGAAAAAAGGGTCATTGAAGTTTTGCAATGACCAAAAAACTCAATTCTTAGATAATTTAGTGGGAAAAAAAATCCAAATTTCTATAAAATTTACATGTATCTACAGGGAATGCAACAGAGGGTACCGAAATTTCAACATTGGGAAGTTCACAAATTTGTTGAAGGCCTAACTAAGTACCTTACCCGGTCAAATTGCAACGAGTGAACCAAAGAGCAGTCGCGATTGCAAAGCACATCACCAGAACAGCACGGAGAGCCTTGTCGATTTCATCCTAATTAACCGTTCACCACGAACGATTCGACCTTGTCGAGAAGCTCGGAGTAAACTCGTTCCGCTGAATCAACCGAATCGACCAGGTCCAACTCGGAATCTCCGAGTATTAGCCTAGTAGCATCGGAGGCTAGGGCTCCGAGATAGTCTCCAGCCTCGATTGAAGACAGAAGGGACCTTATAAGAGAGTCGTGTGGATGGGTTTCGGATTTGGATTCATCGAGCAGCTGGGTTTCGGGAGGAGAGTCTGAAGGAGGTAAAGATACTGTGCACCGGAGGAGACGGAGCTCGTAACCGCGTAGGATTCCAATTTCGCCGTCGACCATGGTTGTAGTGTTCTGGAGGAGACGACGTCGATGAAGGAGGGAACGAAAGAGGTTTTGTGAGGTTTTTGTGATTTAGTACTGTGACAGTAACGACGTCGTTCAAGGTGAAACCCGTTGAACCGTACCTCAAAAGCGGGTGGCTCATTGGCCCGGATAGAACCAGCGAACCGGCTAAACCAACTTTAACATATTCTCTCCGCAAAAATTTCATAATAAACCCCAATTAAATTTCTATTATTATTTTAGTACATTCACTTTTTGGGTACTCAGAACAATACCAATTACTTTTTATTTCTATTTTAATTTATCAACTCTTAACCGTCCATCCATTTTACAACATAACACGAGAATACAATAAAAATAGTCACAACACTATTTGTGATTAAAAAAAAAAAAATCGTATTGGAGGATTCTGAAAAGACCTTTGTATCAGAGAACCTTGAAAAAATTGTATGTGGAAAAACCTCATACGATTCGTGTTGTGTGGTAAAATGAATAGACAATTAAGACGATAAATTAAAATAGAAAAAATAGTCAATGTATTGTTTTAGATATGCAGAAAATTAGTGTATTAAAATGATAATAATTAATTAGTGTATTATTATGGAATTTTCCCTTTTTTTTATTCGAGATGGTCACAATTTTTACAGATTTTCTTCTCTCTTTTGGTATTCTTATTGCTCGCTTTTTCTCATCATATTTTATGTATACTTTTACAGTTTTTTTAGTAAGCTTTTTCGTTCTATTTACGTTTCATATTCAAAAAAAAAGAAGGAATTCCACAAAATATATATTTAAAAAATATATAATATTTAATGGAAATATTAAATAACCCGGTCTTTCCAATTGGACCGAATGAACCGCGACTTGACAAGTAACCCGGTTTGATCTTCGATTAGGTTTTAATTTGATACGTAAAATTTACATCGAAACTCCAAAACAACACTTATCTTAAAACAAAATATAATGCTAAAACAATCACGTTCGGTATTCTTTAATTTCGATTATCTTTTTTGGCGGCTTCCAAAAGACAATCAGGTTCAAAAAAAATTCCTTAGATCATTTGATATATTTGAAAGGCTAAAAATGATAAGGTTTATTCAAATCTCGATAGAGATCCTTGAGAAGTCGTTAATATTGCGGAAGCTGAGACAACGATATGGGAATCAGCACAAATTAGTGAACAAACCATGGCATCCCAAAGTTATACTCCTTCATCGGTTGTTTTTTTTAGTTATGATGGAATATGTTGTTATGTTGATGGTTCATGGAAGGAGACTAACACCTTTTATGGATTGAGATGATACTATTTTCAAGAAGGCGTTGAAGGATTTATTTTGGAAGTAAGAAATCTATGAAAGAAGTCTTTCTCCTTTACACGCTAAACTAGAAGCCCTCATATGGGTCATGCACTGCATGATCGCAAACCAAAAGACGACGATAGCTTTTGCAACAGACTGCTCCGAGTTGGTGAAGATGGTGTTTACACCGGAAGAGTGGCCTGATTTTGCATTACACCTGAAGAATTCATGAAGAGTAAGGAAGCATTTACTTTTTTCTCTATCTCGCTTATCCCTCGCGCAAACAACACAAAATCGGACAAGATAGCACGGAGTGTTCGAATCTATCTGCATGACACTACAAGAAAATTCGAAAATAGCCACAAATTGTTTTGTATCTATTGTGTATATTCTGTGGCTATTTTGCCAATAGCTACAGATAGCTACAAAACAATTTCGTACCTATGAGCTCGTAGCTATCCGCCGATCGTTGTTATTCGTAGCTGTATTTTCCGCGAATAGCCACGACGAAATTCGTAGCTATTAGCCACAAAAATAGCTATAACCATTTTGTATCTATTATATCCACAAATAGCTACAAAATTTGTCGTAGATTTTTAGAAATTTTTTTTTTTTTTTAAATTATAAGATTTATAAAATAAATAAATAAAAACATATTAGCCACAATTAGCCACAAAATAATCCGTGGCTTTTTTGAAAAAAAAAATAAAAAAAAAATAAAACACATCCACCGACAGTTATTAAACAGGTTGTAAACCAGAAGATCTAATCCACCATCTCTCCACCGCCGAAGCTCCAGCCACCGCACCGCCGAAGCTCCACCATCAATCTATCGCCAAGATGTACCACGCGAAGCTCCAGCCATCGCACCGCGTGGTCGTCACTCTCCCTCACCGACGGCGAAATGAGTTTCCGAAGCTCCACCGCCTCCATTTCCTTCTCTCTCCTCAGCTACTCACTCGCCTCGATTTATCGCCTCAGCCTCTCGTTCCCTCCGCTAATCTCGCCGTCTCCTTCCTCGATTTCGCCGTTCTTCTCCGCAATCTCCACATCCTTCGGCAGTCTCGACGGCGGTGGCGAGATCTGAAAAAAAAAGAGAGTTAAGATTTGAAGAAAATAAGGAGGGAGAAGAGGAGGATGAAGGAGACGAAGAGGAGAAGAGGAGGATGAAGGAGACGAAGAGGAGAAGATAACTTACCGTGAGTCTGCAATATTTTTTTAGCATCGCGTTGGAGAAAGAGAAGCAAAGATAAAAAAGAAGAATTAAAAAAGAATAAAAACAAAAGATTTGTGACCGTTGGATTTTTCGTTATCAACGTTAGATGGGTGCGATCCTCGTCTATATGACTTAACCAATGAGAATCCATTATTTTACAGCTGCAATTTGAATTAATACAATTTTTAATCCCAAATCCAATTGTTTTTCGCCGTCATTCATTAAACAAAAAAAAAAAATTTGTCACAGTGGTACCCTTTAGTTTAATAGTACCAAGATTCACATAGTAGTACAATCCCATATTTTCAGGTTTATTTAGTAGTATCATGTTCAAATTATAATTTTTATAGTAGTACTTATGATGTTAGATAATTGAACTACATTTACTACACTTTCATATAAAAAATATCTTAAAATAATTTGTTTAGTTGTTCTCATAACAATGAGGGTATTACTCACACATTAACCATAAAAGTATAAAGTAGTTTTAGTTAACATAAAAAATTTATGTATCTAATAACCAATATTTTTTTGTCTAATAAGAATATTTGTGTTTGGGGTTAAGTGTTTGTGTTTGGGGTTTAGAATTTATGATTTATAAAATGATTATATTTTTAAAAAATTTGTAAGTGTTGAATTTTTTTGTATATTATTTGATATTTATGTGTAAGATCTAGTTTACAATTTAAAATATAGAGTTTATGATTAATGGTTAGAGGTTTATAATCTAGTTTATGTTATAAAAAGTAATATAATTTATCGTAAAGATAAATATTAATAAAGACAAAAATATTATACCCGGTGGGATAGTGGGACACTGATATCAGAAGGAAGAGAAGGGAAAAATGTTATTGATCGAAGGTGTGTTTACAATCGAACGAATTCGTTCGTTTATATAGAGAAAATTTTAAGTTACTGTGCGTTGCATAGTGACGGTGGGCTCCACACATAATATTATTTATATAAAACTTTTACCAAACTTTCGCCTAATTGTAGACTTTCGTAACACTCCCCCTTGGAGACCAGTGTCACTATTTGCGTTATGTCTTTGTTGCCTCGTTAAAAACCTTTCCAGGAAAACCCGGTGGAAAAAACCATAGGAAAGTAAAAAGAGTACAACCACGCAAGCTCCCCCTCGAATGACCAGGATGTCATCTTATAAATCTCTTTGATGACGCATTCCAATGTTATGGATATGTTTCTTGAACATAGTGGTGGGTAATGATTTTGTGAAGAGATCCGCTGCATTTTCACATGATTGGACATATCTCACTTCAATTTCTTTATTCTTCTCGAGTTCTTGAATGTATGAGAAGAACTTCGGAGGGATATGTTTGGTTCTATCACTTTTGATATATCCTTCTTTTGTCTGAGCAACACATGCAGCGTTGTCTTCATATAATATAGTTGGCTCTGTATCTACGCGAATTCCACTGCTTGATAGGATGTGGTGACTAATTGATCTCAGCCACACACATTCTCTATTTGCTTCATGGAGTGCGATGATTTCAGCATGATTTGAAGAAGTGGCCACAAGCGTCTGCTTCTGGGAACGCCAAGATATTGCAGTGCCTCCTATTGTGAACACATACCCTGTGTGTGATCGGGCTTTATGTGCATCCGATAAATATCCTGCATCTGCAAAACCGATCATTTGACTTTTTGAATGTTTATGATAAAACAAACCTATATCAATAGTCCCTTGAAGATAACGAAAAACATGTTTAATCCCATTCCAATGCCTTTTTGTAGGGGACGAGCTGAATCTTGCCAAAAGATTAACAGCAAATGATATATCAGGTCTTGTACAATTTGCCAAATACATAAGGGCTCCAATTGCACTTAGATATGGTACTTCAGGACCAAGTATCTCTTCATTTTCCTCATGTGGTCGGAATGGGTCATTCTCAACCTTAAGTGATCTAACGACCATAGGGGTACTTAGAGGAGTTGTCTTATCCATATTAAAGTGTTTTAACACTCTTTTGGTATATGTGGATTGATGCACAAATATACCATTTTGAGAATGCTCAATTTGTAAGCCAAGACAATACTTTGTCTGTCCGAGATCTTTCATCTCAAACTCTCCTTTTAAATATTCGGATGCTTTTTCTATCTCCCCTTGAGTTCCGATAATGTTTAGATCATCAACATATACCGCGATAATTACAAATCCGAATGTTGTTTTCTTGATGAAAACACATGGGCATATAGGATTATTCACATATCCTTCTTTTGTTAAATGCTCACTGAGACGATTGTACCACATACGTCCAGATTGCTTTAGCCCATATAATGATCTCTGCAACTTTATTGCACATAATTCTTTGGGTTTAGATTTCAATGCTTCTGGCATTTTAAACCCATCGGGAATTCTCATATAGATATCAGTATCTAATGATCCATATAGATATGCTGTAACGACATCCATGAGACGCATCTCTAGATTCTCGTCAGCCGCTAGACTCATTAAGAATCTAAACGTGATTGCATCCATAACAGGAGAATACGTTTCCTCGTAATCAATCCCGGGTCTTTGAGAAAAACCTTGAGCCACGAGGCGAGATTTGTATCTCATAATTTCATTTTTCTCATTTCGTTTTCTAACGAAAACCCATTTGTATCCGACTGGTCTCACATCTTTAGGTGTGAGTATAATAGGCCCGAATACATCTCGTTTATTAAGAGAATCAAGTTCGACTTGTATAGCATCTTTCCATTTTAACCAGTCTTGCCTCATTTGGCATTCATATACAGACATTGGTTCTGGATCTTCGTTTTCATCGTCTATTTCTTTAGACACTAAGTATGAGAAAACGTCATCAACATCATCCATTTCATTTCGATTCCATATCTTTCCATTATGGATGTAGTTGATGGAAATTTCATGATTTCCTTCAGGTTCATGATGCTCTATATTATCATTAGTCTCATGATTTGCTTCTTCCAAAATACTTTCTGCTATTTTGGGAATATCATGCTTTTCAGCTTCCTTTCGTTTTCTAGGATTTTTATCCTTAGAACCAACAGGTCTACCACGCTTTAAACGTGTTCTTGACTCATGTGTATCATCTGCTCTTTCACTTTCTCGTGGTATTTCAATACGAGCAGGGGCATTTGCAGCTGGTATATGTGATTTAGTTACTGTTTTAGTATCTGCAAATGCATCAGGTAGCTGATTTGCTATACTCTGTAGATGCATGATTCGTTGAACTTCTAGTTCCGACTGTTTAGTAGGAGGATCAAGGTGCAACAAGGTTGGCACATTCCATTTGATATCCTTCTCTACTTGTTTGTTTTCTCCCCCTAGAACCGGGAATACTTTCTCATCAAAATGAGAATCGGCAAAACGTGCCGTAAAGACGTCACCAGTCTGTGGTTCTAGGTATCGTATAATTGATGGAGAATCACATCCAATATATATTCCCAACCTTCTTTGTGGCCCCATCTTTGTACGTTGTGGTGGTGCTACAGGCACATAAACCGCACAACCAAAAATTCTTAGATGGGAAATATTTGGTTCTCGACCAAATGCTAACTGTAGTGGGGAATACTTATGGTACGCACTTGGTCTTATCCGAATGAGTGCTTCTGCATGCAAAATAGCATGTCCCCATACAGAGGTTGGAAGTTTTGATCTCATGATCAATGGTCTTGCAATCAGTTGCAGACGCTTAATTAATGATTCAGCCAAACCATTTTGTGTATGAACATGTGCCACAGAATGTTCAACTTCGATTCCCATTA
Organism: Eutrema heterophyllum; assembly: GCA_002933915.1. Taxonomy (NCBI): domain Eukaryota; kingdom Viridiplantae; phylum Streptophyta; class Magnoliopsida; order Brassicales; family Brassicaceae; genus Eutrema; species Eutrema heterophyllum. The sequence goes on along the minus strand of PKMM01047552.1, from coordinate 1,462,116 downwards.
CCATGCAATAATCATTGAATGCTTGGGATGTGAATTCACCAGCGTTGTCTAGTCTAACTCTTTTAATGGGATAATCAGAAAACTGAGCCTTTAGTTTGATTATTTGAGTTAAGAATCTCGCAAATGCCATATTTCGAGATGACAATAGACAAACATGTGACCATCTGCTGGATGCGTCAATTATTACCATAAAATAGTGGAATGGTCCACATGGTGGATGTATTGGTCCACAAATATCCCCTTGAATTCGTTCAAGGAATTTTGGTGATTCATTATTGATTTTGGTTGGCGATGGCATTATGATCAATTTTCCTAGAGAGCATGCAGCACATGTCATTTTACTTCTCTGATAAATCTCATGGATTTTCATCGAATGACCATGTGAGCTCTCTATGATTTTACGCATCATTGTGGTGCCTGGGTGACCGAGGCGATCATGCCATACTATTAAATCCTCAGGATTTCGTTTCATCACAAGATGCGATTCTATTGCATCTATGTAAGTATGATGCAAACCAGAAGGGAGTTCTGGGAACTTTTCCAATATAACCCTTTTTCCCAATTTATCAGAAGTTATGTACATATACTTCTTTTCATCCTCAGTTGCAGACTGAGTTTCATATCCTTGAAGGTATATGTCTTTGAAACTCAACAAATTCCTTTTAGAATTTGGAGAATACAAGGCGTTATTTATGGAAAATATTGTTCCATTAGGCAACATAAAGTTGGCTTTGCCTGTTCCCTCAATCAAGTCTGTAGGACCCGATATTGTGTCAACAATCATTTTTGTTGGTTTTAATACAGAGAAAAATCTCTTGTGTCTCAGAATAGTGTGCGTTGTTCCACTATCTGGTATACAAATTTCTCGAATATTTTCCTTAGATATCGTTCCATTCGTATTGTGGTCCATTTCTGTAATCAACATAAACATCAATCAAGAAAATGAAAATTTCATTCATAGAAAACAAAACATACAATAATTATACATTAGAATGTTTAAAAACAACATTTATTCATTTTAAAAACTGAAAAGCAATAATTATACATGGCATTACTCGAGACTATTCAGTAGTCTTACTACAAGCATTTCAGTTATCCGCAAGAGCGGTCTCGTCGAAATCATTTGCAAAGTCAAGGGAGTCGAGGTACGATGTACCCTCAAAATGTTCCATGAGGTTCACTTCCTTCTCTTTTCCTTTAATCGACTCTTGGTACAACTTACAAAGATGTGGTGGGGTTCGGCATGCCTTGAACCAATGTCCTTTGGACCCACATCTGTAACATATATACTCACGCATCTGGGTGGTATTCACCTGGGTTTCTTTCCCCTTTGAAATATGTTCAGGTCGGACCCATTTGTATGAGTTTCTTCCTTGTGGGTTGTAATTTCTACCTCGTCCGCGATTGAATCGACGACCACGACCCTGATAGGTTTGACTTTTTCTCTCGGGATCCCTTACATTTGCGGCATTCACTTCAGGGAATGCTCTGGTTCCCGTAGGTCGAGAGTTGTGGTTTTTTATGAGAAGTTCACAATTCTTTTCCGCTAATATGAGAGTCACAATTAGCTCAGAGAACCTTTTGTATCCGCGACTTCTATAAAGTTCTTGCAGGATACGGTGTTCTTTATGAAAAGTGAGGTAAGTCTTCTCGAGCATCTCTGCTTCGGAGACAGGCTTACCACAAAATTTCAACTGTGAGACTATTCTCAAAATAGCGGAATTATATTCATCCACTTTCTCAAAATCCTGAAATCTCAGGTTTTTCCACTCCTCTAAGGCATGAGGGAGAGTTATTTCCCTCTGGTTGTCAAACCTTTCCTTTAGAGCTTGCCACAGCTCTGCTGGGTCTTTTATGCCCGCATAATCATGCGTCACGTTCTCATCTAGATGTTTTCTTAAGAAAATTATCGATTTTGCCTTATCTTCGGCAGGAGAGTTGTTTCCTTCTTTTATTGTGTCGGATAATTTTTTCGACTCTAGATGGAGTTCCACATCGGTGGTCCATGCTATGTAGTTCGCTCCAGTAATTTTGAGAGCTGGGATCTTAAGATTTTCAACGCTTGCCATTTTTGATTTCTAAAAATAAAATCATAAAAATATTATTAGTAATTTTATTAGAAACCGTTTACATGAATAACAAAAGCAATTACAAGAAAAAATAGTGCATAGGAAACTAGCACAACAGTTGGGGTAAACTCTTCGGGACTAACTACTCCCACGAAGAGACCATAAATAGAAGCAAAAATTACAATTGAACTTAAAAGCAATAACAAGCTAATTATTTTTCGAAACATTTTTCTTACAAAAGAAATCTAAGAAAAAAAATATTTGAGAAAGATTTGAGAGGAGATGAAATGTTTGTGTGAAGAAAAATGAGTGAAAGATAAGTATATTTATAGATTGAAAATACTGTTCATAGCCATTAGAAAATGAGAAGAATTTTGAAATTTTTTCTTTGTGACCGTTGGAATCAAAGAAAATCGATCTGGAAATTTTAATAATTAATCAGTTAAATTTACCAAATTTCATGTACAAGGTTTATATACAGGCGGCCGAGCCTCCTTATATAATAACCATAACAAAAAAATAATTTACCAAATTTTAGGTACAAGGTTTATATACAGGCGGCCGAGCCTCCTTATATAATAACCATAACAAAAATATAATTTACCAAATTTCAGTTACAAGGTTTATATACAGGCGGCCGAGCCTCCTTATATAATAACCATAACAAACAAATAATTAACGGTAATATTATGGTGATAGAATCATCCACATTTAAACAGTAAATAAAATAAACGAGTAAATAAATATATGGTGACAGAGTCATCCATATAAGCATAATAAATAAACGAGGCGACAAACCGCCCATTATAATATTAAATGAATAGTTGTGTGTTTAAACAACCACTACAAAATAATAAATTATTATAGATGCGGCATAACGTCCGCTATAGTAGGGTATATATTATGAATATATATTTAGCTATAGTGAAGAGTGATCGTGCTGATAACGTGTTATAAAAAGTAATATAATTTATCGTAAAGATAAATATTAATAAAGACAAAAATATTATACCCGGTGGGATAGTGGGACACTGATATCAGAAGGAAGAGAAGGGAGAGATGTTATTGATCGAAGGTGTGTTTACAATCGAACGAATTCGTTCGTTTATATAGAGAAAATTTTAAGTTACTGTGCGTTGCATAGTGACGGTGAGCTCCACACATAATATTATTTATATAAAACTTTTACCAAATTTTCGCCTAATTGTAGACTTTCGTAACAGTTTACAATTTTAATTAACACAGCCACAACTTTATTTGTTGCTATTCGTGGCTATATCCCTAAATATTATATTCCCCAAATTAAACCCGTGAATAACATAATTTGTCACCAAATTAAACCCGGGAATGGGCAAAAATTTTGGTTATTCAGATAGCCACGAATAGTTTCGTGGCTAACCGTGGCTGTAATGATATAATTTTTGTGATAGTGGTACCCATTATTTCAGTAGTACCAAGATGAACATAGTAGTACAAACCCATGTTTTCTGGTTTATTTAGTAGTACCATGTTCAAATTATAATTTTTATAGAAGTACTAATGATGTTAGATAATTGAACTACTAGACTTTCATAAAAAAAATTTCTTAAAATATTTTGTTTGGTTGTTTCTCATAACAACGAGGTTAATACTCACACATTAACCATAAAAGTATAACGTAGTTTTAGTTAACATAAGAAGTTTTGTATCTAATAACCAAATTTCTTTTTGCCTAATTTAGATGTCTAATAAGAATATTTGTATCTAGTAACCAATGTTTTGTATAAAATGATTGTATTTTTTAAAAAATGTAAATTTTGATCTTTTGTAAATTATTTGATATTTATGTGTATGATTTAGTATAGAATTTAAGATTTAGATTTTATGATTAATGGTTACAAGTTTAGGGTTTATGGTTAAGGGTTTGTGTTTGGAGTTTATAATTTAGGATTTATAAAATGATTATATTTTCCTTAGTGTGATATTGTTTTATGTAAACTTGGTACCCTAGTTTGGATTTTTGAACCGTTCTAAGTATTATGCTGTCAAAAGAAAAAAACATTTAACAAAAATAGGTAGTAAATTGTGGAGTTCTTAATCGCGATCGCAAGTGTTATTTCTTTTGTTTGGTTAAAGAAAGAAAACGCAAGTGTTGTTTATATCTAGATTTGTAAACTGTAGATTATCATTTGTAATTGGATATGATCAATGATCTTTCACAAATGATGTAATTAGCAACAAAAGGAAAAAGAAAAAAGTTGAATTTTTTATATCTACTCACCACGTACATATTAGTATGAAAATTAATAGGTTGCTTGATCTCTCGTAATAAAGCATGCTTATTATGAACAAATCACAGTGTTAATCTCTCTCTAGACTCTAGGTACCGATGTAATGATAATTCTTCTGTTATGCATATTTTATATTTGTTTCCAAATGAATGTCCTTTTGGTAACTATTTTTCAAATAATTTATCATGATCTCAACTTGAGAATTTAATATACATTTCATTGTTATAAATATGTATGTATATATAGTAGGAGTATGATAACATATTGGAATCTATATATAATTAATTTGTAGATGTGTGTGAAAGCGAGAAATGAATAAGTAAAGAACAAAAAGATGGATTCATGTGAGGGAAAAGTGTAAAGAAGGGTATGTACAATTTGTTTATTGTTATAAACTTATATATATAATATGGTGAGATATATATATATATATATATATAACTATATATATATGTGTTTAACTTTATATATATAAAGAGAGAAAGATAGTTGGAGAGAGAGAATGTTTTGTTGGTGAGGGAAAAGAGAGAGACGATTTGTTGGAGCGTATTAGAGGGAGAGAGATTTATTGATTGTGTGTCCATCTTTTACAAACACAACACACATATTTATACAAGAGGGATGTAGTGATTTTCAGTAAGTGGGGCGGCGAGACTTTTGTGGGTAATTATTGATTTCTTTAACATTCCCTCTTAATTATCCATCACTATTAACGTATAAAGTATTGTCTTGTTAAAAACTTAATTATTATAAAATTCAATGGGATAAAACCTTGATAAGGGAAAAAAAGTGCAGTATCCCCCTCAAAATGATGGACATGATTTCTTCCTTATAGATCACGTAGATGACGCATTCCGATACTTTGAATATGTTTCTTGAATGTTGTTGTAGAAAGCGCCTTAGTAAATAAATCTGCTGCGTTGTCACTTGAGCGAATATATCGGATATCCACTTCTTGATTTTTCTCGAGCTCTTGAGTGTAAGAAAAAAATCTTGGAGGGATGTGCTTTGTTCTGTCGCTTTTGATATAACCTTCTTTTGTCTGGGCAACGCATGCAGCGTTATCTTCGTACAAGATTGTTGGCTCTTTGCTGGTGATTATTCCAGTGGCTTCTTGAATGTGTTGAGTCATGGATCTGAGCCATACACATTCTCTACATGCCTCATGAAGTGCAATAATCTCTGCATGATTTGAAGAAGTTGCAACCAAAGTTTGTTTTTGGGATCGCCATGAGATTGCAGTTCCTCCAATGGTGAAAAGATATCCAGTTTGCGACCGTGATTTATACGGATCTGATAAATATCTTGCATCTGCAAAACCAACTAAACCAACTTTTGGATTTCGAGGATAAAATAATCCTAAATCAATCGTTCCTTAGAGATAACGAAAAATATGTTTTATTCCATTTCAATGTCTGCGCGTAGGTGACGAACTATATCTTGCAAGTAGATTTGTAGCAAATGTTATATCCGGTCGGATACAATTTGCAAGATACATAAGTCCTCCTATAGCGCTCATATAAGGTACTTCAGGACATAACTCTTCCTCGTTATCTTCACAAGGTCGGAATATATCTTTTTCAGTATTGAGAGATCGATTAACCATTGGAGTACTCAAAGGATTTGCTTTATCCATATAAAAACGTTGTAATATCCTTTTGGTATAATTTGATTGATGCACAAATACTCCATCTCGGAAGTGCTCTATCTGGAGTCCAAGACAAAATTTTGTATGTCCGAGATTTTTCATTTCGAACTCTTCTTTCATATGAGTTCTTACATCATCAATTTCCTTTTGAGTTCCAATGATGTTCAAGTCATCAACATATACAGCAATGATCACAAATCTTGATGAGGATTTCTTAATAAAGACGCAAGGGCAAATTGCATTATTCACATACCCTTTCTTTTGCAAAAATTTGCTTAGGCGATTATACCACATGCGCCCGGATTGTTTTAATTCGTAAAGTGATCTCTGTAATTTGATCGCACATATCTCTCTGGATTTTGAGTTTAATGCTGCAGGTATTTTTAATCCTTCTGGGATCCTCATATATATATCATTATCAAGTGATCCATATAAATATGCTGTCACTACATCCATAAGGTACATTTCTAGATTTTTGGATGCCGCAAGGCTAATTAAAAATCTGAATGTAATTGTATCCATAACCGGGGAATATGTTTCTTCATAATCAATCTCCGGTCTTTGAGAAAATCCTTGTGCAACAAGACGGACTTTGTATCTTGTTACCTCATTTTTCTCATTTGTTTTCCGTACAAAAACCCACTTCTATCCAACCGGTTTTATATCTTCAGGTGTAGTGACAATAGGTCCAAAAACATTTCTTTTATTGAGGTAGAATAATTTATTTTTCATGGCCATTTACCATTTTTCCCAATCATACTTTTTCTGGCACTCTGATATGGACATTGGGTCTGGATCATCAACTTCATAATCAATGTCTTTGGATACAGAGAATAAGAAATTACATCATTATCTTCTATTTCATTTCTATCCTATATTTTTCCGTCTTGGGCATAGTTAATAGAAATTTCATATTTTTCTTTGTCATTTTCGAGATAGTTTATTTAAAAAATAATGTGATGTGTTTTAATATACTTGCGTCAGTGTATGGACAAACAATGCAAGCTGCTTTATATAAAGTGCACAACGAACATATATAATCGAAGGAACTAAATGAAACATGATCTCAGTAGTTGATTAAAAAACGAGACATGAGATCAATTACTCCACTTGTTTTGGAGATTAGGTTATAATTGAGATGGTAGATAGATCACGAAGTAGCTATTTAAAGGATTCGATCGCAAGTGGGGAGATACAAATATATAAGGAGATAGTTTATTTCGGTTAGAAGCGCCGCCAAACATAAAAGATCTGAAACCAGTTTCTATTGGTTAACCCAATATTCGTTTCCCCATGCAGCCAATGATTTCCCGCCACATGGATACATTCCAAACCGACCGCACATGGAGAAGGATGGAAAACTTTAGAAGACCACTTTGATGAAGAAATACGGTTTTTGTACCAATTATGATTATTGATGCAGATTTTTTCAATGACATGTTTATTATGTATAGTTTATAAACTTTTGTCATTTTTCTTAACATTAAAAACATTACAGAGTTTAAATCAAAATTTTAAAACTACATATTTGAAACTTTACCGGTACGAAACATTGGAAAATAAGTTTAAAATGCACAAATTTTTTTTATAATGAATCATTTTTGTAAAATTTCATTCGCAACTTAATTTGCTTATGTAAATACCATGAACCGATCGATTGTGAATTAATAACAAAAGCCTCTTGACTTCTTTAAACCTATCTATCAAACTTGAAGAGAACGATGGTAAAGAATTAGAATATGTGTAAGAAAAAAACAAAAAGAGGAGAAAAAAGACGGGACCAATTGGGGGTATTTTTATAATGTTATATTATTAGTTCCATACTTATTGTGAGGATGGCGTCATCTCCCTTTAATTATTCACTTCTCCGCCATTATTTTTATATGAAGTTTTTTCTTCGTGGGTCCATGGATTCCAGCACGTGAATCGTTTTAGGTTCGTTCACAATTGTTGAAAAAATCCTCCCCCATTTCTCCTGCAATATATCGAATTCTTAAATTGTAAATTAAATATATATATTAAAATAACGAATATTTTAGCTTTTATAAAATGATTTTTTTTGCTAAAATTTGATAATTCCTTTCTTGATTTTAGTTTATAGATCATTTAGTAGGTACGTACCGTATCTAAGAATATATCCACCAAGTTTCTTGCATCTATTGGAACCACCACAATTTCTTTAGAATATTCAATACGAGCACTTGGGTTCTTGAAATGGTTAATCTTTGTAAACAATTTCTCATAGTTCTCTTGATCAATGACGAGTCTACCATCGATAGACGACTTGATCCACATTGGTTCTTCGATTTGAATCAGTTTCATAACCTCTGCCACAGCATTTACCGTCGTTTTAGACATCATCATTTTCTCCATTTGAGACAGCGGCTGGAAATGTTGTAGTTGTAACGGTTTCCGCGGCTGAGGCGGTTGGGCGATGTTGATGTGTTCACGAGTGTATGGTCCTGATCTTACCATGCTAAGTGGCTCGATGAGATGGTTCGAAGGGGTTCCATAGGAGACATGAGAATTATCGGAGGAGGTCGACGCGTACAATGGTGGACCATGGGGATGAGCTAAGGAATCGACGCTAGCTATTGACTGCCCTCCGTTCTTATTTAGGTAACTTGAGAGTCTTTCACGCTGATATTTATATTTTGATCAACATAAACATTAGTGATTTTATTGGTAACATAGATACGATTCTTAGTGATATAAACATAGTTTGTATAATCAAATTAACAAGGAAACAAATCAGATTGTTTTTTTACGAATCACGGGGTTGAATCAGTTGAATTGCAGATAATTAAACTGACGATTTATATTAAAAATACGATTAGCAAAAATATAAATAGAGTATGTGTATACAATTAAAATTATTTGTTTGAATGGTTTTCCATTGAAGTTTATAATCTTATTTTTATAAAATTTTATTATTATGATTAATANATAGGAACTAGAGGCTCCAAAAGGTAGAAGGAGAAGCATTTGTTGCTTGTTTTCTCATTTCTTTAAAGAAACCTCAAATTCCCTATGGGAATCCGAAAAACGGGATTTCGTTTAGTAAAAGGTTCAATTCAGATCCAAAATGGCAATATATGGCCCGAAATGCTAAGAACGGACCGTTACTGAATAAGGCAGTTAAGATGGAGTGCCTAGACTAGAAATAGGAACTAGAGGCTCCAAAAGGTAGAAGGAGAAGCATTTGTTGCTTGTTTTCTCATTTCTTTAAAGAAACCTCAACTTCCCTATGGGAATCCAAAAAACGGGATTTCGTTTAGTAAACGGTTCAATTCAGATCCAAAACGGCAATATATGACCCGAAATGCTAAGAACGGACCGTTNAGCATAAATAAATAGAATATATGTGTATAGTATCATTTTCAATAGAATTTTGTTTAAATAATTTTGTTTTTTTATCAGTTTTCCATTGTGGTTTTTATATCGTTTTAAAACAAAGCATTGCAATGTCTAATTTATACAAACCCTAACAGATTTCTTTACGGATCCAACGTGGGCCTAATTTATAAATACTACATATAAAACATGCAAAATTAAGCAAAAAGAAAAAGAAAAAGAAAAAGAAAATCATCCAAAAAGTTATCCTTTTTTATATAAAAAATAGCTTGTTCATTTGGCAATCTTCTATCTAATATAGAGGTGGTTTTAGTGAAAAAAATAATTGCATATAGACATCATTTGTAAAACTAAACAAGGAAACAAATCATATAAATTTTCAAGCGTAGAATCACGGTGTTGAAACGCTTGAATCGTGGATTACTAAATCGATAATTTTTCTTAAGAAGTTACTATTAGCATAAATAAAAAAGTGTATGTGTATAGTGTTATTTTCAATTAAATTTTGTTTAAATAATTTGTTTTTATCAGTTTTCCATTGAAGTTTTTTAATATCGTTTTAATTTTTTTTTCAAACATGTATTACCCTGTTTAATATTTTAAATGAACCGTGAACCAGACAAACCCTAACAAAATTCTTTATTACTATGTTTAATATTTTAAATGAACGGTGATTTTTGATTTATTTTAAAAAAGGATTGTCTGTTTTTTTATAATTTTGAGATCTATATAACGATCCATAAGTAAAATATATTTAATACTAACCAGTTTTTTTTTGTTTCTTAGTGGTAAAAATCCAGTTAACGATGAAAGAATTGGTGAAAATAAAAATATTAATTATGAAAAATAAATCAGTTTCATTTCTGGAAAAATATATGCATGAGCACGCACCTGTTCTTTGAGGTAGGCGTTATGTGCACGCAGTTTTTGGAGACTGAGCTCGCGTTCTTCTTTCCCAGGACGAGGGCCACCACATGGAGGGCAAGTCACAGTCTTTAGTGCCTCTTGTATTGCTTCGTTCTCACATATTATCTTCATGTTCTATGCTCTAAGTGATGCGTTGTGCGTTGTCTGTTTTTTCACTTTGAGCCTATAATTAAAAAGGAAAAACTCAATCCAATGAAAATCTAACTTTGAACTGGACGAACAAAATAAATGACTAGTAAATTACTTTCACTTGTTTGAGTTAGAGTGAATCACTTCACATCATGACTAAATTATAATATATAGAAAAAATAATAATAATAGATACGACAACTTTGGCTTATGTTCTTTTGTTTTGAAACCAGAATTTGATTTGTTTTGGTTTAAGTTTCAGTTCTTCACTCAATTTACGTCGTTGTGAATCCTCTCGATGAGGACATTCCTTGAAATAACTTAAATCAATTTACAAAACATATTAGTTATAAATTAAGAAGCTCTTAATTGAAAAGAAAAGAAACTAAGATCTTACGCTTCGAGCCTTTGAATCTGATGATTTGAGTGGCGTTGGTAAATCTTCTTATCTCCGTTCATCGCTTGAACTGCTATCACGACTAGAATCCATTTTTTTTCCAACCCAAATGAAAGAAAAGTTATTTTGTCAAATTAGTTTTCTATACTTGAAGGCTATTTATATAGAAATAGTAGGGCAAGCCTCAAACAAAACAAAACAAAAACCATTTATGAAACAAATCTCATTACAGATTTTCTCACTTTTGGGTTTATAGCCATGTACATATGGATAATGATTGGGCATAAAAATTAAAAATTAACTGTATTGTCTAGCTATTAAATCAAGGTGAGGTGTTGACAAACAAATGTTAAGCTGAGATTTTGGATTTTTTAACATAAACTAAACTATATTAAAAGTTTGTATGTCATCTTCTAATCTAACAATAAAGAAGAGTTATTTTTCCTTTAACCAACAAAAAAAACAAGATGACTTATTTGTTTTAAATGATTTAAATTTAATTCTAGATGGTCCGCAATTTAGAAGATTTTTTCTTTTTGCATTTTGCCAAATCAACTGTATATTTAGATTTTAGCTTAAATTATTTATGTTGGGTTATTTAATTTATACATGAAAAGTCCCTATTCACTTTTACAATTTCATAAGAAAATAATTTATAATGAATAACATATGCGTTTAGGAATCTATTTAATTATTTAGTCGAGAAACTCTAAAATGTTACAAATATCAAATCCAGTTATACCAAACTTTAACATATCTAAAATATAGTTTACAAATATATTAATTCAATGACACCTGATTGGCTGATTCTAATAAAATAATAAAAATTCATTTTTCAGTAACAATGAATTATACTTGAATTCAAATTCTATAAATTTTTTTATAAAAGTAATAAGAACCGGCGAAAATTAGGCAAATAAACATAAATAATATATATATATATATATATATTAATTAAATTGGAACAAAGCATAATCTTTGTTTTAAAATATCTTATTTCATGACAAATAATATGTCAAATTCATTTATTTTCAATGTTAAATATTAATATCCGATTAATCATTTTAAAAAAAAAATTTGATATCATTAAACTTTTTTAGATGGAAATTTCGTAAAGATATAACATTTTTTTATCGGCGCAATCATAATGTCAAATGGGGCCATTTTTATACATTATGTTAATATTGTGACTTTTAATATTAAAACCAATAAATGAGAATTAAACCGCTATAAAATAAATAAAAATCAAATGAAATTTAAATATTTATAATTTTCCTATTATATAATATATTGGAGCCGAAAACTTCATAAATTACAAAAATATGGTTTAGCATATTGGTTTTAGAAAGTTTGTTTCTAAATTTTTATGTTTACGTCACAAATTCGATTCTATTTGGGCTTTAAATTCTTCTTTTTTAACTAGGCTTTTAAAAAAAATATAGTTTAGCATATTGGTTTTACAAAATTTGTTTCTAAATTTTTATGTTTACGTCACAAATTCGATTCTATTTGGGCTTTAAATTCTTCTTTTTTAACTAGGCTTTTTAAAAAGTTAACCGAGGATCCATCCGAAAAAAAAATCGAGAATAAATAAAATTAAGTTGGATTTTGTGGGGTTATAAATAGGTCTTTGGGTTAATTAGGTTTTATAAAAAAACAAATCGAGAATCCTAATTAGCTATCGGCCGTTCTTCATCTTCTTTTCAAAATGATTTTAGTTTTTCCTACGTCGTGTCGTATTTGTTCTTCCTTCGCCAGTGCGTTTGTATTCTTCCTCCTCGGGTCCTTCCTCTTTTGTTCTCCATAATGGTATTTTCTTCTTTTCTTTCATTGATAATTCTCCCTCCTCTTTTTAGTATTTTTTTTACTTATTTCTTTCATATTTTATTATTATTTTATATCTTTTGAAATAACGAACGAGTAAATGGTTCAATTATCATATCGATATCGATAGAACGAGAACTAGTTAGAAACCTCGATTGTTAGCGTTTGGTGAAAACACTATTGAAAAAGAAAGAATAAAGTTTATGTCCACGGTTTTTAGATTATTGTATCAATTTGTATATTTTATGTCGTTTTAAAACTATACTATAATTATTATATTTTAATTATTGATTTTTTTTAACTCACCTTAACATCTTATTTTACAAAATTTAATTATTAAAAATTAAAATTACAAAAAGAGGTTTTTGTAATAAAATGATTTCACCAATATAAATGATTTATTTATATAAATTATAGTTGAAAAATAATATCCAGATAAAAATAAATAAATCCAAATAAAGTCAGTGAGTAAAAAGTATACTAATTCTGATAAATATAAATTTTACTGATACTTCAAAAAAATGTTATTACCTTGAAAAGCAAAGTCATTTCCATCTTTTATGGGTTAATTCTGACGGACATGCTTACATGTTACAATCGTTATAAATTTATTTATCTAACTAATTTAATAAGAAAAGTTTTTTTCCTAAACCTTACTTATTTTCTATTTGGTATAAAAAAATTGCATTCTTAAAATTTACGGAGATGAGAATGGTCGACTTACGAGGCTATGACAAAAAATAATCAATAAAAAAATAACAAATAGCAGAACATATATTCCATGTGCACCTAATCATGTACTGTATATACTCCTAAAAAGTAAAAACAGAAAATTATGCAAAAACAAATAATAAATTAAACATAGTAAACATGTGACACAACTCTATTCGATAAGATAAATGAGAATTTTAGACCCAAAAAAAAAAAAAGATCAATGAGAATGCGTACAGTTGGCTCCAGCAACGTGCCTATTATTGGTCACTTTGTTTGTGCTTATATAGTTATATTCTGATTTCTTTAAATCATACAGTGTACAACTGTATATTTTTTGGTCTAAAAGTACAACTGTATATTATGATCTCTTTGGTAACATATTTTTAGTTTCCCAAAAAGTTTTCGGTGTAGGTCATTGATCTTATCTCCTGTTTTAAAAAGCAGTGTGTAGATGTGAGGCGCTAAGATATTTTTGCTATTTATGGATAATCGGGTCAATAAATCCGGTTATTTGATTAATTCCCACTTAGGTCAATTAATTCTATTTAGACTGATTAATTTCTGTCTAGGCCTAGCTTTTTTTTTTAATATTTAATTCTAAAATTGGATGAATCCAACTTATGTTTATATTTTTTAATGAAAATCATAATATATTATATTTAATATTTGTTTTCATGTGTTTTATCCGATCTTGAACACAATATTATATATAAATTATAATGGATTAACATGTAAAAATACCTTAAAAGCCCTAAAATTAATCATTGATTAATCACCGATTAATCTCCGATTTATTGATTAGGCGTTAGGCGGCCTCGACCGCCCGACTAACGCCTAGCGATTTTTTTAACACTGATCTTATCTAATAGAGTTGTGTTATATCTCATATGTTAATTTATTATTTGATTTTGCAAATTTTTCTCTTTTTACTTTTTAGTACTAGTATATTAGTATATACATGATATGATTAGGTGCACATGAAATATATGTTTTTTTTTATTAGTTAATTTTGTCATACCTAGGTCGACCATTCCCATCTCCGTAAATTTTTGAAAATGCAATTTTATGTACCAGTTAGAAACAAATGTTTCTTATTTTTTGTACCGTCAACAAAATGTTTCTAATTATTAATTATAAAGGTCAAACTCAAGTAATAAAATTAATTAGATAAATAAATCTATAAAGGTTGTAAGCATGTCCTGCAGAATTAACCCATAAAAGATGGAAATGACTTTGCTGGACGGGTCCCACACGCAACTTACTCATATAAGTGGAGACCTTATTTTAGTATCTTTATCAGTAATTTCGTATTAGTGATTTATAATAATCTTAGCATTTCAAACTTGTGAGATAACAACTGGAAAGTCTTGCAAGTAAATAATACTTATGTTGCGTCCTTCCACACTTTCAGCGTCCGGTTATTCCACTCATATTACGTGGTATGATGTGAAATCTTCATCAAATCTAGTTTACTCGGTTTGATTCAAATTGATTTTTGGTTGAAGTTATCATCAGATCATGAAACTTAATATAGTCATGATTTGTGTTGGTATTAATGTCAATAGAGTACAAATCCACATGATCTTTATTGTTGACATAAAAAATTTAATTAGAAATATATGACCAATTAAGAAGACTCTTGTCTCCTTAAGATTTAAAATCTTAATTTTGTCCCATTAAAACTTAATTTAATGTAAAACCAGTTTTACCCTAATATTGAATTACTTAATATTAACATATGTTTTATTATGAAAAATTACTTTGTTAAAAAATTGTAAAACATATGTATTTTCGTTTACAACGACAAAAAAAAACATTCTTCCCATAAAAAAAAAAAAAATTACCCTCTTAGTCTCCGCTGTGGCCTCCCGTAACTCCATCGCTGTCGCCTCTCCTCTCTATCTCCGCCGGCGATTGATTCCTTCGGTAAGTCAAAATTTGCCGAATTTTCGGCTTCCTCCTCCGCCTATCCGTCTCCTCTACCTATTCAAACTCTCTTTTCAATCGAATTTTGTTTTTTAGGGTTTTGAAATCCCAAATTGATTTTTTTTTTTTTTTTGGTACAGTCGGGAACCGGTTATTCAAGTTCTGTGAGCGTATTGCTAAAGGTGACTCTGGTGGAAAAGGTAACTTCTTCTACTCCAAGGTAACTTCTTCTACTCCAATTGTTTCTGCTTCAAACCTTTTGACTATCAGGACTATGTTCCAACTGTTTTTCGACAACTTCAGTGCTAATGTGGTTGTAGATGGGAACACAGTGAATCTTGGATTGTGGGATACAGCCGGTAAAATATCCTTATAAAACCCATCAAATCTGGTTTCTTGTTTTTTTGGGGGGTTTCATTTTGACTAACTCTTGGGTTTTTGCAGGTCAAGAAGACTATAACAGGTTAAGGCCATTGAGTTACCGTGGTGCTGATGTCTTCATTCTTGCATTCTCGCTTATTAGCAAGGCTAGCTATGAGAATATAGCCAAGAAGGTTAGCTCTTTTGTTGATCTAACTTTCTCCATTTGATGAATAACCTTTGCTGAGCTGATTCTTATTTGCTTTTTGATCTCAGTGGATTCCTGAGCTCAGGCATTATGCCCCTGGCGTTCCCATTATCCTCGTTGGAACAAAGCTTGGTATCTTCTCTGTTCTTGTCTAAAACTCTTTCCTGATTATAAGAAAGAGACAATAGTTCAGTTTGTCTTATTAAATTTCCGATTTTGCAGATCTTCGAGATGACAAGCAGTTCTTTATAGACCATCCTGGTGCGGTACCGATTACTACAAACCAGGTAGGTAACTCCACAATCCAACATTCTTTCAGACAGAAGTTTTTGCCAGATGAGTTCTTGATGAGATTTGTTTTTAATTGTTTGTCTGCAGGGAGAGGAACTAAAGAAACTGATAGGATCTCCAGTTTACATCGAATGTAGTTCTAAGACGCAGCAGGTACACTCATATAACACATATCTCACATGTTGGGTTTTTGTATAAGAGACTGAAAATATCTTGAGTCTTGGGTTTTGCAGAATGTGAAAGCAGTCTTTGACGCAGCCATAAAAGTGGTGCTTCAGCCACCGAAGCAAAAGAAGAAGAAAAAGAACAAGAACCGTTGCGTGTTCTTGTGATCATCTTTATAAAGTATGATTTAGGTAACAAACGAAGCTGAAGAAAAACAAAACCAGCATCAAATGCAGCAGCAATGTGTATAGTTGTTGAATCGGGCTTGTTTCGGTCTTTACACACTTTTTTTGTTTTGCTGGTGAATCTAATGAGTGAAGTGAGGCCAAGGGGATTCTGGTTAAGAGAAAGGGATGAGTTCGTGGTGTGTTGATGTTGTACTTTTGCTATGTAGACTAATCTCATACTTTTTTTGTTTTTGCTATTGGGATACATTTCGTATTTTTAACAGATGAGTTTGATTAATTTTATTATCTTATTTTCTATTCTAAAATTATAAGCTCAGGTTTTAATATTTTGTCGATCTTATTATGGTAATGAGCTTTGGTATTGGCATGTAAATAGATGCAGACAAAAAAGTAGAAGAAATAAGAACGTATTGTGATGGATTTTTGTACACAATAGAAACAAACGTTGAATTGAGGCATGTATTCAAAGAATGGTTTTCCAAAACGAGGATTATATACTATACACAGGAGAGTATTAGGAACAAAGAATGGTTTGACAAATTTGTTTTTTTATAAAAAACTATCAAATATAAGTTACAACTTTTTGTTTTTCGGCCATTTACAACTTATAACTTTCACGTAGAGTAAAGTGATTTAAAAAAAAAAGAGTGCTGGCCATAGACTTGTGAAAAAACACGGCTATATATATTTGAATATTATCTAATGGAAAGACGCGCATTCAACGATATAATGTCAACCTACAACTGTCTATCTCCACCTTACAAATAACATTATAAAATATTATAACCATTTTTTCCCCGAACATTCTCTTGTATAAAATACACTCATGTCTTCTTGGATCCTCTCTTTAAAACACACTTCCTTTCGATTCTTTCGTTAATCTCTCTTTCTCCTTCATAATAACAAAAACTTGGATCATTCTTCACATAATGGGAAACTACGTTTCTTCTGCACTGAGCAAAACGTCGTCTTCTTCTTCTTCCTCTTCATCGGCGGCGAGACTGATCCTCCCGGACGGTGAAGTGCGTCACATTCACGCGCCGACTAAAGCCGCCGAGCTTATGCTGGAGATCCCCAGCTTTTTCCTCGTCGACGCCAAGTCGTTAAAAGTCGGCCGGAAATTTAACCCGTTAGCCGCCGATGATGACCTTCAAATCAGAGGCTGCCACGTTTACGTCGCTTTCCCTATGACGCGTGCCACCTCAGCAGCTAATGCTTCGGATATGGCTCGGTTATTCGTAGCCGCCAAGAAACAACAGCGCCGCCGAGTCGGAAATCATTCTTCCGCCGCCGGAACAGCCGTGAAACACTGTCATAATGGGAGGGTTTCGCCGGACGGGGAAGAAGATGACGTCAGGATGATGATATCGGCGGGATCTAAGCTGAATTTAGAAGACATTGAAGAGTTTTCGGCGGCGGAGATTATGCATAGGATCTCGATTTCGAAATCTAAGAAGCCAAAGTTAGAAACCATAGCTGAAGAATCTTTGTCTTAACGCATACAAAAATGGAAATTTGATTTTTGTTTTCCAAACGTTGCTAG
>PKMM01047552.1:1321250-1444083 GCA_002933915.1 Eutrema heterophyllum | reverse complement strand
ATATATATAAGTTATATAGATGTTAGTGTTTGTAATATTTTACATATTCATTATATATAACGCATTCTAAAATTAGTATAATTTACTACATTTTAACTGCTAACGGAAAATGTATAGCTTTATCTTGTATAATATTATAATTGTGTAACCTATTTCACTTATATCCATTACATAAGGAGATTGGTAAACATAGGACTAGCTTTTGATGCGTGAAGAATTCCGGCGGTGGTCTGACTGGTGGTAAGGTGGTTTGGCTTGGGGGAGATAGACTGGTGGTGGAAGTCCGGCGGTGGTGTGACTGGTGGCGAGGATGTCTGGTGGTGGCTTTGCTGATGGCTTAGGGTTTTTTGTGTCTTTGTTTTTTGCCAGTTTATTCTTCCGTCCAGTCCCGGTTTTTCGGTTCAATTAGTTTACGGTTAAGAATTCTTAACCTGGCCTAGATTTTTATTGTTTGGTTAAAATTCCGGTTTAGGTACTATTGAAAAAAGAAAAAAAAAATCTATACAGTAAAAAGGTTCAAAAAAAGAAAAAAAATTCTTCACGATCTGGATTAGCATATATATGCTCCCAACAAATCTTCACAATCGTCTAACCAAACGGTAAAATATAGGGCACGCAAAAAACAAGTGATCCTTACAGTTATAGATTTATTTGTATACAAATTAAATATGATGAAATTGAACTAATTATACAAACTAATTCAAACTATATATACATATAGATTTGTTTCGTTAATTTTGGACCTATCGAGTCGGCTGGATGGATAAAATTTAGAAACCAAGCCTTTGGTCGCCACGAGTGGATGTCCTACGCATAACCTTACGTTAAAAAAGAATCTATCTGACCGTTGGGAATCATTCAAACCAAAAATCTTAAAAGAGAAATAGACTCACTGTTCTTCAAAAAAGAAATTTGACCTCACTATCTTTATGGTAGATAAGATATTATACGATTATTTGATTTTATTATGGTTTGGACTTTGGACGAATGGAACTGATTAAATGTACACGTATGATAAGACAAAGCATGTGAAGATAAAACCAAAAAAAAATTGTGAAGATGAGATTACATTCACCGCACGTCTCCTTCCAACTCTTTACGTGTCGCACTTTTGGTTCGTAAGCTTCATTTGTCCTCTCCCTCTCCTAATTATCAATTTACTCTCTTTTTCATGTGAAAACGAATTTTTTTTTTCGCCATTCGTATTCATCTCTCAATCGCTGTCCGAATCGAGAAGACCACAACGCATCAAATCAATGTTTTATCATCATAATGATATGATCAACAATAAAATAATAAATTAGTGTTTAAAAACAAATTATTAAACTGTGTTATTTAGTGAATAAAAAAACGTCTGCCGTTTACGTAATTTAACAAAACCCCAAAAAATTATGGTTATTTAAGCTTATTCACCTAGTAATCTATAATTCTTAATTTAATTGAATTATTTTCGTTTTACCTTGGCCTGGGCGTTCGGATCGGGTTCGGGTCGGGTATTTCAGGTTTTGGGAATTAGCTACCGATCGGGTATTTTAAAAATTCGGATCGGGTTCGGATCGGATCGGGTATTTTGTTAAAGATCCGAAAATTTTCAGATATGTTTGAATCCGAATCCGAAAGTAACCAAAAATACCCGAAAATACCCGATACACCCGAAAAACCCGAAAATCTGAGAATACAAAACAAACTATAAATGTTCACAAGTTTCATTCTTAAGATTAGTTGAAATCAGAAACCAAATGTTCACAACCCGAGAATCCGAGAATAAAAAACAAACTACCAAATGAGTTTGGCAAATCTTAAGATTAGTTGAAATCAGAAACCAAAGTAGTAACTAAACTACTTCCATTAATAGCCTCTATGAATTCAAACTTGAAACTGATGACTTGCAGAGATCTCCAGATGATGCAACGGGAGTGCCTCTGAGATAGCAAAAGCGTAGCAACCAGGAGCAAACTTTCCTGGAAACAAGAATTGGGAATTGTTAGAACTATTTTCGTCTCAAAGAAAGCTCACAACTCCGAGAAACACAACATCAAGCCATAAGCACGTAGAAAACTAGAAATATAAATGCAGTTACCACTCATATACGGGTGGACAAATCAACACTAGCACTATCTCTCTCTCACTGTTAACTTGTTTTGCTTTGGCATGAAAGATGTCAAATACAGCATTCTTAAGCAGCAAACTTTAGGCAACGATCAAAAACGAGAGATTAGAAACCAAAATCGCATTATTCTTCTCATCAGTAAGTATAAGACTACAGTTTCATCCTAAGCAGAGTCCCACCCAGATTCCGAATTTTCCATGTAACCACGAGTACCCGATAAAGACTATATGAACAGTGCCCAGTAAATTCAAATAAAGGGTTCAAAAATTAGGTCATACCCGTTGAAGTTAGGGGTGGTAACATCGACAATACGCTCATGATCTTCTTCGATTTTGAAGAAAGGACAATTCTCGCACCCAGAATCCCTAAACTGTTGGGGAAACCATATTACAACGAAAGATACCGCAAGAGAAGAAACACGCAAACACAGTGAGAGAGAACCCAGACCTGATCGTAGGTCTTGACGAGGCGGCATCGAAGACAAGCCCTGAGCTCGTGGCCGAAACTCGTCGGAATCTGAGCAGGCGCTTCTCCCATTGTGTGTTGTCTCCAAAATTCTCGAGTTTATGATTCTTCACGAAATTTCAAGGTTTTCGATTTGGGTTTTTAAGAAATTTATGTCGATTGTCGATAATGGAGACAACATCGGAAGAGCAACCGGATAAAGCTTTTACCTACAATTCTACAAAGTACAAACCCGAATATTACTAACGTGCGCACTGGTCTCCTCGTCCCCGTTCGTCTATGTATTGCGAGTTAATAATCGGCGGGTCAATGCCTTATATCTTCTGATTGCCACCAAAAAAAAGATTCTCGCCGGAGATTTCAATTGTATCACGATACAATTTTCCTATTGCAAGGTTCGATTTTTTCTTCCTTTATGAGCCGGTGTTGTATTGGAAGGACATTGGTGACGGTTTTAGGGTTTTAAGAAGAGCGTGTTCAATCTTTGATGAATAAATATATGTGGAAGAGAGATATGGGTCATTGCTTCTCGCATAGATGAGTCGGAATTAAGAGGAAGAAACGATTTTGCAATAGTAGCGATAAGAATCTGGACGAAATAGCATTTATGTTTGAACGTTTTTTGCAATAGTAGTGATAAGAAGAAACGATTTTGCAATAGGAGATGCAGAGTTATCAGTTTTTGAACCAGTGTAGATTCCAAAGAGCATTGCATTTATGTTTGAACGTTATCTGGTTCCTGCTTTCCGTTTCCTGATCTTATTCTGGTATTGACTATTGAAGCGCCTGTTAACTTGACTACATCCAGTATTTGATTGAAGAATTTTTTTATTTTTTCTTTCAAAACTCATTAGCATTGAAGATGGAAGAAAGAGCAAAAGAGTTGATTTTATTATTCCACCATCTCGTTTTCAATAGCGATCAATAGTATTCTTTGACGCTCTTGCTCTCTCTGTGCAGCTGCTTCCTCAGCATAAAGAGCATAGAGATCCTGAAAATTTAGTATTCAATAAATTGGCTTTTGGCTATTATTGAATGGATTCGTGAAAGAAAAGAAAATTAATTACCTGAGGGGACTGTACAAGCAAGTCAATATTATTCTCAAATCCAGACGGGTCATTTCTAGACTCGTAAAGTCCATTCACAATTTGTGTGACCTGTATATATTTATTCATATTCAATATCAGATTTAAGAAAGAAGAGGAATCTTGAACAAAACAAATAAAAAAGAAGAGGGGGAATAGCAAAACTACTGGTTTTAGTTTCTACTTTACCTCTGCTGCAGTCATGTTGGGGAATGAAGAGCTCAATATCTTGATGGTGTTTTCACGAACAAAGGCAGCGTTGTTCGGATACGGGTAAGGTACGGTTGCAGTATCCCACAAAGGTTCTGTCAAAGAACCGCTCTCAACCTGAAATAAAATAATCAATGAACGTCTAACCGCATACAACTACCCATTTCCAAGCAAACGATTACTTAGGCCAACGATATTTTTACCAGGCAAAACAGTTGCTGCAGCACCAACACATGCAGCTTGAAGCCAGGCTTATGGAAGGTATCAGTCAAAACAGCAAATATCTCTTGCTCGATTTGTATAAAGTATGACCGGAAGAATTGATTAGAAAACTCAGATTGCTGCCACAATCAGAGGTAAAATGTTAGATGAGAAAATAATAAATGCCACAACCACTTAAGTGCTAAAAGAAGGAAAATAAACACCAAACCTGAAATTTTTTAAGCATCTCAAGCAAAAGATTAAGCCCCGTTTCAGCGATCTTTTTCTCAGTATGTTTAAATGCCCAGATAATTGAATCCACCACTAGCTTCAGTTGCTGATGCAAAATGGCAAGACAGTGATAAAGATTAGCCAATAATGAGACAAGACTTAGAAATAAGGCAATAAGCTCCTTAGATCACGTGAAGGGAAAAAATATGCGAAAACATATTCACCAACCTGACTCGATAGCTTGAAACAAAACATAACAATATCACGGAGTAATGAGAAAAACTTGAGGCGGTGTTCCGGATAATCTTCGAAGTTCTTACTTATCATCTGCAGAAGGATGAAAATTGCCAATAAAGTATACAAAGCATATATCAGACCTCCATGTAAGTATTTTCATCCCGTCAATCACAATCACATACTGCGCCAATTACTTAACATTTCTGTAAGGAATAAAGGAGCAAAGTAAAGAAGCATGCCACAAAATAAATCATTCAAAAAGACTCTCCCTAAG
Organism: Eutrema heterophyllum; assembly: GCA_002933915.1. Taxonomy (NCBI): domain Eukaryota; kingdom Viridiplantae; phylum Streptophyta; class Magnoliopsida; order Brassicales; family Brassicaceae; genus Eutrema; species Eutrema heterophyllum. The sequence continues at coordinate 1,439,270 of PKMM01047552.1, read as the reverse complement.
GTAGGTGAAAACATGATTTAACTTCTCAATCTAAACTACTTACAAGTTTATCACAGTGAAAGTGCCGAGTCTCCTCATTTATGTTTAACAGCTGTAAGTGTGAGTGTGAAGAGATAACAAAGAACATGGTCCACAAATTTGGTTACCTCCAATGTACACTGGAAAACATCGTCAAATATGTGAGGAGCGTCTTCCAACATTGTTGCCTTGTAAAGTTCCGAATCACATCTTGCAGCAATAATTTTTGAATATATGCATAGAACATATGATTAGGAAGAAAACACCTTAGAATGATGCAGATGGTACACATCCATAATTATTACGGCACACATCAACCAATAAGAGGCTTACTTGTTTATAATCGTTGCAAAAAGTGAAAGAACTTCTGATTCCCTAGCATCAGACACATTCCTTGCGTAGTCACCAAGTACCGATTCCATCATTGGAGGAACAAATTGTTTCCCAATGTGCGGTTGGTCTTCAGCTTTGTCTAAAAAGGTTTCTATCAGCTTAAGGGTTTCCCTCTTAACAGATCTGTACAGCAAAGCATAACAGTACAAAATTATTCCAGTTTTTCATATATAGATATCAAGAATCGTGTCTCTGGTGCATAAAGTCATCCAAACCTTAAGGGTTTTACAAAAGATGTCTTGGAAGCATATGGCCCCCCATCAGTAATGCTGGATGACACAAGCTCACTGTACATTCTGGTGCAGCAGTTGAGAAAATAAAATGAATCCCCAATAAATATAACAAAAGAAGTGCTATAACTATTAGAGGCTATAATAATGTATCATGAATTTACCTGTATACGTTCAACATATCCAAGAATATCAAGGAAAATTGGGATAAGAAGTATGTTCCCAGTGAAGTAGCAGCACTAGTGTTAGTCTGCATGGAAAAACACATGTCAATAGCAATAAAATCATTTATCTAAACACCAGCAGATGCACAAACTCAACTGTTAAATTTTAACGTGATGATATAATAATGCATTCTGAAGAATAGGTAAGAAATCAGACCTGTAGGATATTAAGCACTGTACGTATCACACCTGGATCCTTGAGGAACTCTACACTTTGGCGTGCTTGTCCTATGATTTCTGCCCATTTCTACATTATAAAACGAAACAGTTTTAGCCAGCTATGTAAACAAAAGCTTAGCAGCCACATTTTTAATTAACATACCTGGTTTGGGAGTGCCATCAACCTCTGTAGATATACATCTCTCTTCTGAGGATCTGATTCTGCTTGGATCATATTACCAACCTGGAGAGAGAGAAGCCATGAAATCACAAGTCACAACAGAGAAATAGCTCTGATTGGCAAACCAAAAATGCATCTGGAAACTTACAGATTCATAAAATGAGTGAATTTGATGAGGCTCAAGATCTTGAACAGTTGTTGCAAGGCCTGACAGAAGTTCAGATACAAATGGCTCATTCTCTCCAACCTGAAAGCGCAATGAATTATAACTAGGACCTCATTCAGAAGAAAATGGAAGAATAAAAAGATGAATTGAACATAGTGATACAAACCTGAACAATAACAAATTTACGCTTGCACTTCTGAACTATTTTCAAGAATGTATCACAGGCCATATCCTGAAAAGGCAACATAAGTATTAAGCATCTTTAGTTAGAAATATGCAAACTCTATGCACGAATACTCAGACCAAAAAAGAGTGAGATGCTAGCTTGAGCAGATGAGCATACATTTGCTACCAATATAATATCCAAGAACTTATCCGGATCTTATTCTCGGATTTAACAGCGAATGATACAATTTTTAATCTGTGATTCTACCTGGAAAACTATATCCCAGAAATTTTTTAAGTTTCGGAGCGCTACCTTAACACCAGGATGTGTCTCATGCATGAATTCAAACAGCTTATTCACAACTGTCTTCAAAAACTTCCAATGGGCCCTTAAAAACCTTGGGTACTGGCCAACGACATACCTGCAACAAAGCCAAAGCAGAACAGAGAGACCAGATTTAACAAATTCAGCAGCACTATATATTTCAGAATATTAAGGGATAAACTTACATGATGTTTCCGACAACAGCAACTCTCTTGTCTATTCCCTCGGTATATTCACATAAATCCAACAAATCACGAATGACCATCACCAAAAATCTGTTTTCCTGAAAAACAAGAAAACATGGGGAAATATGGTAACCAATAGACGGAAAGGAACTGCATCACAAACAAGAATCTCAATTTTTCTAAAAAGAAGACAAAAGGAATCAGGCTGAGCTCTAGTGAAAATTTTACCTGATCTTTCGTCATATGTCCAGAAATAGACCCAATAGCCCAGCACAATGTGTTCAAATCGTTCAGTGCCCATTCCTCCTCGCTTAATAGCTTTTCTAGCTTCCCCAAAATCTTTCATCATAAACACCATCTTTGATCATAACCCCCCACGAAAAAAGGAAAAACTGATTCCATAAACACCATCTTTGATCATAACCCCCCACGAAAAAGGAAAAACTGATTCCATAAACACCATCTTTGATCATAACCCCCCAACTGTTAATCCTCAATATATTTCACAAATCAATATGCATAGACCAGTATCATCATGGTCACACTGTACCTGCTTCTCCGTATCATCATGATCAAGGCGTGAGAGGTAGATTAATGTCTCCCGCATTATCTGCAATTGTTGAAACAGGAAATGGGGAAAAAACATCAAAGAGGATAGCAAAAGAGTAGGATTCAAATAAAAATAAACTTTCCCTGAATTCATGGAACTGCTGGTAGATATCTAACATCGCTGAAAAAGAGCAATATGAACTGGACAAGAATTGGTACCTTATACTGGACAAGAACATCATTGTCCTTCATAGTTTCACGGACAATGTTCCCATTTTCATCTTCAACAATAAGCACTTCTTCTGGCTTTGCCATGCGGTTAATCATCAGCCCTCTTAATTTGGACATTGGATTAGAATAAAGTTGAAGCCGCTGCATGACTTGAGCACCAAGGCCATCAACCATACCAGGAAGGAAAGGCATCTGGGAATATGCAGGTAAAGTCCAAGGTTAGTAACCAAATTAAAGCAAGGAAAATTTAACTAATACAATATACAACTATAATATCAACCTTATGTAAGAATAAAAAATGATCCTTATTAGTCAAGGAATCCATCCTACCTGTAATCCCATCAGGCTTGCACTTACTGCAGGGTTATCAGAATTATGATGTGCATCACACAGTTCCAAAACCAAAAAGTTCCAATAGTCCAAACAAACCTGCTCAATCCACATGCAAACAGAAACCGTCATTTTTCAGATGACGGACAAGCGCATAAAAGCATCCCAAGGGGAAAATGTAAACTGTATTAACAGCAATAATGTTGGCAATGGCAGTTTACATACCTTAAATACTTCAGTGTCATCAACGTATGATATATTGATGAGATATTCGAGACCCGCAAGTAATAAAGTGATAATTATTGGCGCTGATTCTAGGACTCGTATATGAAACTGCATAAAAAACGCAGAGATAAGGAAATAATTAAGCACTTGATGAGGAGTGCTGGAAGCATTAAAACACAACCCGTAAACCATTATTATACATATCCACAATTCCAGAAACCCAACATGAGATATTTAACTCAACAAAGAAAAATATTTACCTTGAAAAATGAAGTGAAAAACAGTGCCAGGTTCTGGATATATGCCTAAAGGTGACAAAAGACACATCATCATAACCTTGATAAGTTATTCAAACCAACGAGCTACCTCGAAACCAAGTTCACAGAAAATACTTACTTGTTCTTCACCACTTCCGCTTGAATATGCCTCAGGGATATTTGTACTTGGTAGGAGAATTGTCTGCAAACATGAGAACAAGTGTAGAGCATAAGGCAAGACAATCATGAAGTAGACCAAAATTACTACAAAAAGACATGTCATATACCTTCAACTTCCCTATTATCATGACGTATATATTGACATATATGACGTCAACCTTGTCGCCCTTGAAATTACGAGCTGCAACCTGTAAAATTAGAGCCAATAGAGAATTAAATAGTACATTAAATTGACAATAGGAAAAGCTGAACAAAAGAAACTAAAGTACCTCAGCCAGACATTGAAGAGCGAGGTTCCCATATGCTGCTGGAGGAGGAGGAAGAAATTTAACGAAAGTCTCAAGCTGCACACAACCAGAACATATATCAAAAAAACATAATTGTGGTATCACTTAACATCAATATCTATCTTATTTTAAGTATATTACCAAGGGAGAGTCAAAAATACAGTCCAAAGGAATCCATGAAAGATAGGCATGCAACGCAGACAGTGTTGAACGTATAAGATCCTGTCTAAGTTCCTGTTTTTGAGATGCTGAGAGGACATATAGGCATAACTCGTGAATGCGTTCATCATACTCCCTGCACATATAAAAACACACAAAAAGGTAAAAAATGATAGCTAGGACGTAACTTAACCAACATAGACAAGATACTTTTAATATAGTTTGAAAAGTTAATATTTCACAAACTAACTATTAGATACTCGAAAAATCCAACATGCCTGCCGAGAGATTGTTTCAGCTCTTCAATCTTCTGCAGAGTCATCTCTCCTCTTGAGATACCAAAAACCTCTTCGCTCAGGAGCTGACAAAGGAATAAATGTTATTGTTTCACTCTCCAGTTAGAACTGATTACAAAATCATGTAAAAAATTCTTACTTTCAAAATGTCCATGCAATTTTCGCAGATAGTTTGTCTAGTTTTAGCAGCCGTAACTAGATCAGGAATGAAGCTTGTCCACTTTGCCGGCCAATCATGCTTCACTATCTGCGCATGTATACAATATATGTTATGCCAGAAGATCCAAAAAGTCAATGGGATGGAACCAAATCCATAAGCATTAGCTACCGAAACCAAATAGATAATAGAAACTGCAACAAAGCAAATGCATTTGATATTATCAGGCAGTGCTACAGATACCTCAACCAAGATGACATTTAACTTGTTGACATAGAGCCTTTCTGAATTAAAAGACGCTTCATTACTCGAGAGCTGCAAGGTAAATTCCATTGTCAAAGCAGTTAGCCTAGCTTCGAAGTTTTATCCAGAGAACAACGTAAGGCCTCCAAAAGTAAATCCTGTACAATGACCTCCCAGATGTATTTTTTCATTTCATCTCGTTGTTCAACCGACAGAGAATTCCATCTGTACTTAATAACACCTTCTAAAACCTGAGAATGAATGCCAAAAGAATATTGTTAGTCAAGTACCTCAAAATAACAGTTTTAATCGACAGTTGGATAAGAAAACTTGGAACCACTTCAGGAATTACTGGTGATTAATAAAAAACAGATAAATATGCCGAAGATCTTACAAGCAATAATCATTCTGCATAAGCATATGCCTTTGCCAGATTTTCTCTAAAAGAAATGAGACAATAACTTGGGATCTTAATGCATAAAACTCATTGATCAACTTAATCTAAATACAAGTCTTCAGGCAGTTAACTCATCTCAGATGAGAAGATCCTGAAAGCAATGCGTATATACATATCTGAAACTAACAAATTAAACCTTTTCAGCAACAATGGGGCACTGCTTAGGTCAAAGTAAACAGATGCCAGAGCCTAACAACTTGATTGTTCGCAAATAATTTGTTTTCTTGTTCGGGATAAAACATACTTAACAATTGAATTGAACTAAATATCATACATCATATTGACTTAAACTATACACATTGCACAATATCAAACACTGCCTGCATTACATCAGTCCAAGTAACAGCATATATCACTATGCCAGGTATCATAAAAGCATGTTGAAACTAACCTGAAGGGCAAAGAACTTGGTTTCCATGCTCTTTGTGTTTTGTAGAATGCGAACAACTTGGGGCCACATATCTGGATTAGCTTGCAAATCCCTCAAAATCTGGTCGGCAGCAGCCCTCTGATCATGTTTTTGGGAGCAATGCCAGTTAATTCAAGGTAGAAGATGCTAATGAGGCGAATGTTAACATTGAAGCAGAACTATGAGATTCATTTATCAGAAACTTAAGCAATTATAACAAAATATCAGTTTTGAAGTGTTGCTATTACATAGATAAATCAAGATATTTCACTACCAGATGACCTTGAACGTAGAGCATAAGATTTCAAATAAGATTGGGAAATTAATAATTTCAGCCTCTGCTACTCCGTAGAACTGGATACTCTATCAACACACATCAGACACAAGGAAACGATGAAGCTATGAGAGAACAAGGGAAGATCTCGATATCTCAAACAGAATGAAGCGAGTTTCAGTAACCCAATGAGTAACTAATTCATCAATACAGTGCTAAACCCTAAGAAAGTGAAATCCAGATAAAAAAAAAAAGTCGGAATACCTGAAAACTTGTAGAAGCGGTTCAAATTGTCCAAAATCAAACGTCTAACGAACAAAGACGTATCAGACTGCTAAAACCCTAAGAGCGAGACAGTCCAAAATCCTACTCGTATAAGCGAATCGAGAAGAAGACGACAGCACGACGCTCAAACGATAGACAGAGCCGCAAAATATGCTAATCAATCGTCCAATCCCATAAAATTTTCCGACGAAGCAGAAACCAAAAGTCAAAAACCCAGAGAAATTGAACCACCTCTTCCTCAGATCCGGTAACAAAGAAGGCCGCAACAGTGGCATCGAGCACAGCGACGTCAATCGGCTGGCTCAAGTCTCTTAGCTTCTCGGTCGCCATGGCGGAGCGATGTGCAAAGTCGCAGTAGAATCTTCGGAAACGAGAAGAAAACCTTGGGAGAGAAGGAGAGATGGTTTCACAGAGCGGGAAAAGGGAGTGTATATATATTATATATAGCGAGAGGGTTCTCGAAGACGCTTAAACATTGATCCAAGGGACTGGGGGCAAAAGGAGTGACTTTGAAATTTATTTTCATATTATTTCCTATCTTTTTTTTTTGACATCTGAAACAATTTCATTATATTAAACATAGGAGTAATACATAAAATACAAGGTGGTATGCGGATTTGGAATACTAAACCGGCGGAAAAAGAAAATTCCCCGGAGACTAAGCCCAATTCACGGGAAACTAAGCCCAAAATACGAGAAACAAGACTAATAACAACCACATATAACTCGATAACCCCGAACCCAAACATAAAGAAGGAGTAGACTAAGAAGCGAGAAAAAAGGCTGACCAACAAATCCAGACGGTAAAATGGAAGTTGACACAGATCTACCCAACTCTTTCAGTCCAAGAACTTATTTATGTTAACACCTATGTCCATGCTGACCGTGAGAATACCGTGGCAAAGACTTCCCAACAAAAACCAGAATTGACCCAAACGATTGGGAGTTGATTTTAGCTGGTTTTTGAAAGATAGTGAAACTGTTGAAATCTTCAGGGAACGGTAAGGAGAAACTAAAAACGGGATAAGAAAAAGAAGATCTAGGAATTTGAGAATTTCAGCATGACCTGATACTACCGGAAAAGAACCGTCGCAGAACTTCAGGTACTAGATCTACCAAGACCAACACCACCGCTCCAGAATCCCGAACACCACGCGCTCCCACTTGCCTCCACGCCGAAACCTTCTCTTTTGATTGAAAAACGAGGCCATACCAAAGTTGAAGAACCAAAGGAAGACAAAATACAAAAGCAAAGGAAAAAACAATAAAAAAGAGCCAAACCGATGCTGTGGCTGTGGAAGCCCACCAACATCGGCCGGCGTGACTGATCGAAGAAGAGGAGTTAGAAGAGAGAAGGGAGAGGATTTAGAGAGAGAAAGAAAAGTGTCGGCAGAGTTTTTGAAAGTCATATTATTTCCTATCTAATTCATTATTATTATTATTTTTATTCCCTCCCTAACTAAATAATCAGCTTTCTAATTATTTAATCAGTTTCCTAAAAAAAATTAGAGTTTAATCTTTTTATTTTGCTAATATGTCATACAAAATATAAAACTAAGATTTTAACAGGGTAACCCTAGTTCTATTTCTCCACCATTTGAAAGTTCGAATCTTATTTCTCCACGAAATCAAAATTCCAAACCTATTTACCCACTAAATCAAAGTTCTAAACCCAATTCCACACAAACCATGATTTGTTTCGGTTAGTGTTTAAAAACCAAACAGAAACCGACCAAACCTGATTTTAACAAAATTAAAATCAATTTTAACCAGACCCGACCCAAAATAATAGATACCCGACCCGACCCGTTTTTGTTGTTCTTCTTCACCGGTAATTTTTTTTTTTTTGCGAAAATCAAATCACACTCCCTCAATCTTGCAATTTTATCGTCGATTCCTTCTTCTCCGATTATCGTATCCAATCACAACCCTCAATCTCATCATCACACTCCCTCAAACTAATGGCGTCATCTCAGTTCCATAAATCAAAGACTCCCGACAACAAATATGTAGTAAGCTTCTTCTTCCGCAATTCCTGGGATTTTTGGCTCAGCTTTGGATTTTAGCTCTACTAATTCGAAAATTGGAACGCTAAATCGTTGTGGGCAAAAATGAAATTTGTATCTTTTCATTGATTCTTGTCTGCTCAAAGTTTAATTCCCCAAGGTTGATTCTTGATTTTTTGAGCGCAGATGCTGGGAGATGAAATTGGTAAAGGAGCTTATGGTCGAGTTTATAAAGGATTAGACTTGGAGAATGGAGACTTTGTGGCCATTAAACAAGTCTCACAGGAAAATATTGTACAAGAGGTAACACTATTATGAAATTAACACCTCCAAGCATCAACAGCGAATTCCTCACTCCGATCCCCGGCGGATAACCACCACCTCTCAACTTCTTCTCTTTCTTTCTTCTTCGTCTTCATCTCTATCTTGCTCAAACCGAGCCCCTCGAACACCTGTCTCCAGCGACTCCTCCTTCGCATCGTCTTCTCCACCCACCACAAGCTCAATCTCCCTTCTCTTCCCTCCCGTCTCCTCCACCGCCACAAACCACCGCTTAAACACAGCGCCGCACGAGTTTCCGCCGCTGAGATCCTGAAACGAAACCGAGAAAACGAAATCGAGAAACGAAGTCGAATCCATGAGATCCAAAACTAAAATCGGAATTCGTCTCCTTTAGATCGACCCAAGTAAAAGAAGAATGAAATACGGGTTGGTGAAGAAGACGACGCGGAGATTACGGGTGAAGACGATAAACGTGCAAGATTGAGGGAGTGTGATTTGATTTTCGCAAAACAAAAATAAAATAAAAATAATTACATGTGAAGAAGAAGAACAAAACGGGTCGGGTCGGGTCTGTATTATTTTGGGTAGGGTCTGGTTAAAATTGATTTTAATTTTGTTAAAATCAGGTTTGATCGGTTTCTGTTTGGTTTTTAAACACTAACCGAAACAAATCATAGTGTAGAATTGGATTTAGAACTTTGATTTAGTGGGTAAATAAGTTTGAAATTTTGATTTCGTAGGAAAATAAGATTCGAAATGGTGGGGAAATAAAATTAGGGTTAAATTTTATGGAGATTTGTTATTACATTAAAGTTCTCGGAGGAAATAGAACGGAACCCATTTTAATACGTTTTGTATTTAGTTTAGATCATAAAATATGAAATTCGGTTTAATTTAGCACAATAAAATTCGGATTGAATTCATAAAATTTTCTTTTGAACCGAACCGGTATGTTCCGAAATCATCGAACGAAGAGACTTAACCGAAATACCCATGCCTGCTTTCTCGAGAAGTCGGTCTTTCTCTTTCGGCTTCAAGGGAAAAGATCAAAATTGGGTCTTGAACACTTGAAAGAGAGAAAGAGAGAGAGAGTCTCTGTAGGTGTTTGAGCTCGCGAAGAACGAAAGGGAGATTATCTTTGAAGGTGGAATCGATCTAAAGATATTTCTGGATCAACTAATCGGCTTCTTCAGTGCGTAGTTCTTGCTTGCTTTATGGAATCGGTTGCCGAATCCGTACCGTCTGCGAACTCAAATTCGTCGTCTGTACCGCCGCCGGTGAACTCCGTGCCACCATTTTTGAGCAAAACCTTTGACATGGTTGATGATCCTTCGACCAATGAGGTCGTGTCTTGGAGCAGCGGGAACAACAGCTTCGTCGTCTGGAACGTGCCGGAGTTCTCGAAGGTGCTCTTGCCAAAGTATTTCAAGCACAACAATTTCTCCAGCTTCGTCAGGCAGTTAAATACATATGTAAGCATCACTCTTTCTCGTGATGTCAAAAAAAAAAAGAAATTCGGATTGAACAGTTTTATCTGTGTCTTCGTAGCACAATTTGGGGAAATCGTGAAGTGTTGAAGTTTTCAGGGATTTAGTAGTCTTTGTTCAGTCTTTAGAAAGTGTTAACCGATAGTATTTATAAGGTTCATTTAGAGAAAGTATTAAGGCATCAATTTAGATATTACATAGATCTTTTTTTTGTTGTATCTATTGGGTATTTGATTGTTGCCTTTAATTGGTTCTTGCATCCTATGAAACTGGTTTAGTCAGTAGAACTATTCAATCATGTTCTATCTGTTTTAAATTATTTAGCTTAGTATGGTTGTTTAATGACTAGATCCATCCCTGTATTTGGATTTTTTGAAACCTGCCCAAGTCAATCTTTCTTGAGCTCAGATTATCTAAATCCTCACATATGCCTGAAGATTGGTTTCCTCAATTCCTTTCTGCCTTGTAGCTATTAATCACAAAACTAAGTGTCTATTAGTTGTCTGAACATTACCTTTGCTTTCATTTGTATATGTCTGTCCAGGTACATATTGATAAACTTAGAATTATTACTTTCCTTATTCCATGGTGTAGAACTTGTTTCCCTATCAACCTTATTTTTTAACTGTTTTGTTTTCTTGTCAGTCTGGAACTGTTTTGTGGTCCTCTGTTGCACCTTTTTGTACAGTTACTCTCTGTTGGCTTTCTATTTCCCCAGAATTCAAGCAACTTTTTTTTTGTTGCATTGTTTCAGTTCTTCAGTTTGAATTTCGCTGATCTCTATAGTATTCTTATGTCCAGGGTTTCAGAAAAGTTGATCCAGATCGATGGGAATTCGCGAATGAGGGGTTTTTAAGAGGCCAAAAACAACTTCTGAAGAGTATTGTGAGGAGAAAGCCTTCTCATGTGCAGCAGAATCAGCAACAAACTCAAGTTCAGAACTCATCTGTTGGTGCTTGTGTCGAGGTGGGGAAGTTTGGAATAGAAGAGGAAGTGGAAAGACTTAAGCGGGATAAGAATGTTCTTATGCAAGAACTCGTCAGGTTAAGACAGCAACAACAAGCTACAGAACACCAACTGCAAAATGTGGGACAGAAAGTTCAAGTGATGGAGCAGAGACAACAACAGATGATGTCGTTTCTAGCAAAGGCTGTTCAAAGTCCAGGTTTCTTAAACCAGTTAGTACAGCAGAATAATGATGGCAACAGACAGATTCCGGGAAGCAACAAAAAGAGGAGACTTCCTGGAGATGAACAGGAAAATTGTGGAGGTCATGGGGCTAATGGTCTTAACAGCCAGATTGTTAAATATCAGCCATCGATAAACGAAGCAGTACAAACGATGCTCAGACAGTTTTTAAATACTAGTATCTCACCTCGGTATGAATCAGTTTCGAACAATCCTGGCAGTTTCCTCTTGGGTGATGTTCCCAGTTCCAACTCTGTAGAGAATGGCTATGGAAACTCCTCAAATACAGTTTCTGCAGTAACATTGGCCGAGGTTTCATCCAACTCAGCTCACTCAGGGATGAATCAAATACCTGAAGCAAGTTTGGCTCATCATCCTCAAGCTAATCTGGTTCAGCCAAACTTAGGTCCAAGTCCAACCCTAGGAGTTGCAGCTGCAGCTTCTTGGAGCCCCGAATCTGATTTAGTTGGATTTTTTTTTATTGTCTTTGATTTTTTTTTTTTTTCTTCTTCTTCTTCTTAATCGCCTTTTTTAAAAACAACAAACGTTATTAACAATCGAAGAACACAAATACGTGTTATAAACGAAACAAACAAAACGAAAGAACAGTCGTCAATACCTCAGAAACATGGATAATACCCTGGATGGTCTTCCTTTCATTTTTACCAAAAAACTCCTCTTGCAAATTAACCTTTTCCTTGGNATTTTTTCACACTTTAAATTTAAAATAAAAAAAAAAAAAACAAAAAAAAAAAAAAAAAAAAAAAAAAAAAACGTAAAAATTTTACTACGATGCTTGTAAATAATCTTCGAGTACAGTGCGCTCTTTGTGTTGTTTCTATTATATTACTTTTGTGTGAACGTCGATCGTGTTCAATTACCATATCACGACGGTAATCTGTGACCCCTGAGGCCCTGAACGATTCAAGAAAGGAAAAATACTGCTTTTCATATGTTTACTAAACAACCATGTTTATATTTTTTGCTGACTTATGATGGGTTTAATACATGAAGCATTCACACGATGAGGAGAAGTCAAGATTCGATTCTATTGAATGGGAAGAACGATGGAGTATAAAGAATCTGTACAATAGATATACTTCTTCAATGGGTCTTTGTATTAGTTTTATAGATTTGTCTTTTGCTTGATGCTTGAAGATTGAAGCTTGGAGTTTGATACTTCATGCTCAGACCAAGACAACGATGATGACAATGAGTAGCACAATCCCAAAAATGAGAATAAGTAGGCATGTCTGCAACAAAGTAAAACATATAAACATTTAGCTTTAGCTGCTAATCATACAATTGAAAAATTGAGAAGAGAGTTTCTTGAGAGTGTACCAAAGATGAGTTTGCTCTCTGAGTTTTAGATGCTTTTCTCAGTTGAGCAGTGGCTTGTGCAGTTGCAGCATGTGAGTTATCAATGTTAGAGCTGATATCATCTGCCAAATAGACATTATAATTTTTCTGAGATTTTAAAGAGGCAAAAGGAGACAGAGAAAATTTACAATTTCCAATTGTTGGGGTTACTTACCGATCATAATTCCTTGATCGTTCACCAAAACAGCTAGATCTTTGAAGATTTCATTCACTTCGCCAATCTGTTCTTGAATTTCTCTAATTCCTTGCTCTCTTTCCTCAATAATAGCTTCATTGAATGTTATCTCGTTATCTAAAAACACCACTTCTTGCCTGGAATAAGAATAATAAGTTAATAGCATGTCGCTGCAAGATATGAATTAACAAAAAATGCTCAAACTGAGAAAATAGATCTAATGGGGTTTCATGGCCATAACCAACTTCGGAAATTCTATTAACCCGATTTTAAGCTTATATCATCACTTAAGACTCCTCTATTCATACTCAGTTACATATCTCAGTGAAATACGGTCTGTATTCTCAAACTTCATGCGTGACTCACATTTGGGTTCTTTTATGATCAAGAGAGTTAGCACGATAATATGGTCTAATATACAATTAATTCATACTCATCACCTTCTTGATTGTAGAAGAAGAGTTTGCTGCTGGGAGGTCCTTAAAGATTCAGTATCCAGTTCCTGTGCATTATAGCTGCATAGAGTGGCATAACAATGAAGCATATGTAAGTGAGACTCACATTCCACAAACTATCAGTAACAATCCATGATCTTCTGTTTCTTAACAGGTATTAAAAAGTTTACCTGGTAGGTATTTCTTTTGTAACCACAGGAGTATATGTTATTTCTCTTTCAGCTGCAAGTCTCTGAGCTTTCTGAAACTCTTTGAGAACTGATTGGAAATCTTTTGCTAGTTTAGCATCCGCAATCTTCTTAATCGGCTGCAAGTAAAAGGAGAGAATATAAACATCACATAGAATTTGGAATAATGTCTATCAGGTAACGATTTTTCCACAATGAAAACAAAAAAATGGTAAGGTTCTGAATTTTTTTAAGCAAAGATCCAATGGTATCACCCCCAAAAAAATTGGTGCATTAGTATATCTTTCGCATCTAACATTTCTTCAGGAACGGATGAAAACAAAACAAAGATGTAAGCAGATTCTTACACTAGCTGCTCCATGGAGGTCGGCTTCGCTAGCTTCCTTAAGTTTGGCTGAAGTATTCTTCACCAATTCCGATATCTGTAGCCTTGTCTTTTGCCTGGCAACAAAAGAAAACACTATAAGACAATTTGCAGAAAAAAATAGATGAAGTACAACTGCTCGATACATCGAATAAAAGAGATCATTTCAGTCACTAATTATAGTTTAGCAGCAAATATATGCAACTAACCAATTTTAAGCCACTTTGTTTGAATTATTACCAAATGAAAACCCCCAAAACAATCGTATCTCTAGGCTTTGGTTGATGTGCGCGAGACAGCAAGAGCAATAACAGTTAGCAATAAAAACCTAAGAACCCTAATTATCACATCATTCAGCCATTTCGAATTTTCTCCGTTAAGGAAAGCGTTCAGCTTCAAAACAATAAGAATATTTACACATAACCATAAAGAATAAATAAAACTATTAGACAACCCTAATCAAAATAATAATCGTTTTAATTCAGGGGAAAATCAAACCAACCTAGAAAATCGATAATCAAAACAAAAACCCTAATAAACTCCGAGATTTAGAAAACAGAATAAGAGTGAGGGGGAAAAATTGCAACTGACAGCTTCTCTCGCAATTCAAGAGTATCCTTGGGCGTTCCGATCGAATTAACGAGGCGGAAGAAGGAATTAACAGCCGTGCTGATCCTGAAAATCCCGGCGGCCACCTCCTGAGACGGATCCACACGAGACGAAGGTTTCTGCTGTCTCCCGCCGGGAAAACGATTGGCCGCCGGAAATCGAGAGCCAGCTTCGAGATCTTGGAAACTCATCCCCTTCTCTCTCGAATCTCTCAAATCTCTATCTCTCGGGGGGAACAAAGGCGAAGAAGATGGCAAGGGTTAGGTAACAAGTTTTCCAATTTTATTGTTTGTTTTTTTATTTGCATAAATTATTTAACTCATGTGGTCCGCGAGGAGGGGATTTATTAATACGTAAATATTATTTGGCGGAGCTGCCACGTCATTGCGAGGGAAGGATCCTGCGTTGTCGTAGTTGACCCGCGCTTTCCCGTTTAAAATTGAAACACGGTCCGTTTAAACCGGACATATTCCAATTTCTAATTGTACCAAGCCTTAAATCAGCAAAACAAAACCAACTCAATTCAACTTTTTTTCTTTTTCTTTTTCATTTCAACTTCTTAGTTGTTGATTCATGTTTGGTTTTACCGGTTCCATATGGAAGCAGTAATCGAACTCGAGTCAAATCATAATTAAAAATCCTTATATTTTTTTATTCAAAAACTGAATCCAACTTAAGGTGCAAATAATTTCTTCCTGTGATAATAGTTATACTCATCTTAGTAAATTGAGAAGATCCTCTGTTTTTACTCAGCAACAAAGACATATAAAGAAAGAAGCCAAATTGCGACAATGACGTCTTATTGCATCAAAACAAAAACACATAACATTATTAATAAGCTGTTGAATCGAGAAAAGGGTAATCGGTGTAACCAACGACAGGATCAGAAGTGTAAAACGTTGATCTATCGTACTTATTCAGCGGTGCATCCACTTGAAACCTCTTAGGCAGATCCGGGTTCGCCAGAAACCACCGACCATAAGCCACCAGATCGGTTCTTCCCCTGGCCACCGCCGCATTCCCGTCTTCCCTCGTGAAACCTCCTGCGGCGATGAAAGTCCCCGAAAAGGCTTTCCTCATCGGCGTTAGCGTGTGAGGACACTCTGATATCTCTCCCATTGTTTTCATTCTTGCTTCGATTACATGGCAGTAGAGGATTCCGTATTTGTTCAGAGATTCCGCCATGTGAACCGCTAATGCTTGCGGGTTAGTGTCTCCTGATTCCATGTAGTCGGCGAACGGAGAGAGCCTGATTCCAACACGATCTGGCCCGATCTCGTTCACCACTGCTTCGACTACGTCTAGAGCGAATTTGCAACGGTTTTGCAATGATCCGCCGTATTCGTCCGTTCTATCGTTCACCGTGTCCTTCATGAACTGGTCGATCAGATAGCCATTAGCGCCGTGAATCTCGACTCCGTCGAAGCCTGCAAACGACAACCACATATTCAAGGACACATCTAGAAGAGTCTTGAATGAAAATAGCCTCTTGAATTTCAACGGGATTTGCTTACCAGCTTCCATAGCGTTTCTTGCTGCAAGCCTGAAATGGTTGACAATGGTGGGGATTTCTTCGGTACTTAGGCGTCTTGGAGGAGTAAACATAGCTTCGTCGATGCCATTAGAGCGGATTTGAGGCGTCAGTGGCTTGTCAGTACAAGAGATTGGAGCTTGCCCATTTGGCTGAAAACCTTGAGAACACACACAATAACGTACTCTCAATACACTAAATTAAGGTTGTTGAAGGATTTGACCAGCCTAGAAGATAGATAATTTGAATTTGGCAAACCTCGATTAGAAACGCGGCCAACATGCCAGATTTGACAGAAGATGATGCCGCCTTTGGCATGAACAGCATCCACGATTGGCTTCCATGCCTCCACATGCTCTTTAGTCCATATCCCAGGAGTATCTTGATACCTTCAAGAACCAAGAGCAAATCACGCAAATGTGGGTCAGATCAAAACCCACAAACAAAAGCTTACACTTTATATCAGAATAAGCAGAGTGGTTAGTTAGTTACCCTTGAGCTGTATCTGAAACCCCGGTGGCTTCAGTGATGAGAAAACCTCCTGGAGTGGTTCTCTGGGAGTAATATAAGACAGCATGAGGCTGAGGCACGTTTCCGTACGATCTCTGTCTCGTCAATGGTGCCAGAACAACCCTGAATCATTATCAAAACGATCAAGCTTCTGGTTGTATTGTAAGGATGAGAGTTTTCAGCTCATCGAAAACGAAAAAAGAAGGACATATACATACCTGTGGGAAAGATTGAATCTTCCCATCTTGTAGGGCGTGAGGAGAGGGATACTCTGTTTAGTTACTGCGTTTTCCATTTCCATTGATTCCTAAAACTGGTGGATTTTTTTCTCTGATTTTCTTTCTCAAAACACTTTGAATGTGGAAGAAGATGGATACATCCGCACATATATATACACATTGGTTAGTGGGAAAGCAAAGTTTTGTTTTTCGTCTTCTGGACGTCAACGTCATTGTGAACGCATACGGACCTGACCCACATGCATTTCTTCATGACGTATTCATTGACGACATCAAAAGGTTAAGAAACTGAACTTCTTCCTCCAATTTCGGATTTGACTTTTGTCCCAGCTGGAGAATGGAGATAAATGGGGCCTCCCATAATTTCAATCAGTTTTTTTTTAGTTTGACTTTACCCAACTTTGACCACCGACCCAAAAAAGAAAGAAAGATTAAAGTAGGAAGATGCTTTGTTTTAAAGTGGACTAAAAGAAGGAAAGATAGAGCATCAATAAGAATGAGGATTTGAGATTCATATGATTGTTCCAAATAGGAAGAAACATAAGTTTTGAATTTCAAATCTTTCTGTGCTACGCTCATGATGTATTTTAAATCTGCAAACGAAATAGCTAAAAGGAGGTTTGTATCCAAGAATCCAGTGGACCAGATTTTAGATGGAGTTACTGTACAAAAAACTATGAATGAATCATCCATTTCTATAGAGTAAAATGGAAACTTCAATCAATCGAGTTCGATTTTTCACCTTCTTCTCATGAGATCTTCCTACTTCTAACATTGCTCTCAAGACTTTGGAATCTAAGTGAAGATCCCCCAATCACAAAATCCAAAGGCATTTTTCCATTACCAAGAAACAAATCTCTATAATCAAATCCCACAGCCACAATGCAAAATAGAAATGGCCTGGATTTGTAAATGAAAAGCCAAACCAACAAGGAAACCGGACTAACCAGGCGGTTCTACAGAAAAAAAGCTTGAACGTAGTTCGTTTCCACCGGAGTCTGCTTTTACCGGTGGCGTGAGGTTTTGATCGTTAAGCTCTCAACCTTTTTTCCCCGCCGGTTGTTAGTTTAATCTAAAGCCCACTGTAGTTGAGATAAGGCCCGTTTTGTTTTTCCAAATTAACTGATTTAAAATTTTCTTTCCACATAAATTTGGAAAACAGCAAGAGAAACCTATAATTTAAAATTGAAAAAAATCATGTATAATATCAAAGGAAAACCGTTTAAAAGTTATATTTTAGGGCAATTCTCAAAAATATTAATTACTTTTAAAATTATTCTTCTACAAGTATTAATGAACCAAAATATCCTGTTAATATTGATTGAATTAAACTTACTAATGATAAAACAAATATATGTTTTTGATTATAAATATTAAAAATATCTACAAAAAATAAACTTTTTAACAAGTATAATAGCAATGTCTACTATTTTATAACATCAAAATTAAGTGACATTTTTTTGACCAGGTGCAACCCGATCTGTCCATGTGGAAAAGTCCAATACCCTTATATCTGTGCAAAAAGTAGTTGTTGTCGGTTAGGGAGATTACGTAAAAAAATTTATTCATTTAATTCATCCTTATCTACTATTTCTTCATCTTCTCTTTCTTCTCTCTCATTCTCCATCTCTCTCTCTTCTTCTTTTCATCTTATTTTTCGTCCTTTTCGACCACACTCCTTCTCATGAGAAAGCATCATCCTCCACTCAATTTTACAAAACCCAAAACTCCAAAAAAAACAAGAGTTGAAAACCCACATAACCCACAAAGATTCAATTTTTCACATCCATTTCTCATTACCAAAACTCATCGAGTGTTCATCATCATCCATTTTAAAAGATTGATAACGTTGGGTTTTAGATCGACTTTCCTTGTGGGTTTTGTGATATCATTATGATGGATTTTAGATTTGTTTTTAGATCAATCTTTCGCGATATCATTGTTGATACCGGGTTTAGCATAACCCGATAATCACACAAGAATAAGCCGAGATGGCTGATGAACCAGGTCGGTCGTTCGACCATCAAGGTTCGATGCAAGATCGACGTGAAGGTCGGCCTTGTCTCGATGACGATGAACTAGAACGGTGGAGAAGAAGAATTGATTTTATAGCTGAACCCCGAAGGGCTGCCTACGTACCCCGAGATGGGGATCAAGCCAGATCGTAGTTCACACGGTTACATAATGGAATTCGGCGGGCTGTCGAGTTACAAAGATGGTGAGTGAGATTGTTGATGGTGAGAGTGGGTAAGGTCGGCATCATGTGCTTCGTGGTTCGGCACGCGATTTGGTTCGGCGATTTGGTTTCTCGTCGTGAGCTCATCAAGCTCGGTCTTCTTCGACATGTTAGTGAGTTCGGTATGTTGGTGAGTTCGGCACGTTGGTGAGTTCGGCACGTTGGTGAGTTCGGCATGTTCCGCGAGGTCGGAGTTTGTGAGCACGTGGGAGGGAGGTCGGCGTTTATGAGCTCGTGGGATTGAGGTCGGCGTTTATGAGCTCGTGGGATTGAGGTCGGCGTGTCGTGATCATGTTCGTTGGTCGATGTTATGCACGTCGCTTTGTTCATGCTCGTTGGTTTTGTCCATGCACGTTGCTTGTATGACAAGTGACTCCCTCTCTCTTGACGAGCTCGTTCTCTCATGTTTGTGAGTGAGCTCGGTTTATGAGCATGTTGGTGTATTAAGTTCGGCGGTGAGCATGATTGGCCAATCATGGTCGGTGCTTTGATATTGTTATGTGATGTCGGTGATCTCGGATTCTCTCTCTAGAATTTTCATGCTCGACTCTTTTTCTCTCGGAAGAAGCCGTCCCTTTTTCTCTCTTTCTCACCTTATTTATAAGGTTCCTTGATCTTTTTTCCCCGCGAATCCGGGAAAGATTCCGGGAAAACCGGCTAGTGTGCAAGTGAGTGAGACGTGACGTCATTGCTGACGATGTGTTGACGTCAGCGCTGATGGGCCTTTGTTTTTGATGGGCCGACCTTGATTTGTATTAGGCTAGGGTGGGGTGCTAAATCCACCACCACCAATCATTACCCAAAATCCTTGTGATTTTAGATTTAGATACTCGTCGTGGTCGTTAAGCTAGTTATCTGTGTCGATGGTCGGTGATTTATTGAAGGTTAAAAGGCAACGCCAGTGGTTCTTGCTTCCGCTATCCGGATCTCTTTCTTTTGGTGGTTAGACGACGATGTTAACTTTGTTAACAGTTAGTATACATACCTTTCATTAGAGCTGTCAATGCAGTGACCATGGGCCTGTCCGCGACCGCACCCATTTCGATCGCATCCATTTGGACATAAAATTTTAGGCCCATGCGGGCTAACGGTAAAAAAATTGATAACCACAACCGCACCGTCTGATTGTGCGGTGACCATGAGCCTGTCCGCGGTCACTAGGAAAAAAGCAAAAAAACTGCTTGAACAAAAAAAAAAAGCAAATACACCACATAAGAGAGAAGTAAAAAACTACAGAAGCAAAAGTGATAGTTTCCTTGAACATTTAACATGCTTATAAACATGTAAAATGTAAAATTGTTGCTCATAAACATGTAAAATTGTTGACTAATCAATTTATAATCAATTTGGGCTAATTTGGTCTAGACCGCTAACCGCATGGTCAAACCCGTTTTTGACCGCAGACAAATTTGGGCGTAGCCCATTTGACCGCTTCGTATTTGGGTTTTAATTCTTGTGACCATGACCGCCCCAGAGCGTGCGAACTGGGCCAAGCCCATGGGTGGCCCGCCCACATTGACAACTCTACCTTTCATGTCTCAAGTAACTATTAACATGGCAAATGACTTATTATCTTGACAAACCCCATTTCAACTTCACAATACAACGTGTGATATGTTAACGATATTATACGTTAACTTGACTTGTTAACGATGTCTACATGTTAACTTTACTTGTTAACGATGTTATATGTTAAATTGAATTGTTAACTTGACTTGTTAATAATGTTATGTGTTAACTCGAATTGTTAACTTGACTTCTATATATAATATGTTGTTATAATTGTTATCGTGTCAATTACGTAAGAGAAACATTAATAATTTTTTATTATACTTATATATACAATTTAAAAAACATAAATTCACGAATTTAATTTGAATTTTCATAGTTTGTGATGATATGATAACTAAGTTAACACATTAAACATAAACTTATCGCGATATCATATTATTTAGTATGTTAACCACATATCATATATTAATGTTAACACATTATAAATATTCAGATATTATTGTTAGCACGTTAACATTTTATATAATATGTTTTTATAATTGTTATCATACTATTTACGTAAGAAATTTTTTTTTTTATTGAACTTATATATACATAAAGAAAAAACGTTAATTCACGACTTAAATTTAAATGTATATATTTTGTATGATTTGATAACTAGGTTAACATGATAAACATAAACTTAACGCGATATGATAATTGGATTAATGAATAGTATCGCCGATAACCCTGCTAACTCGTTTAGCGGCGAAAGATATTGTCTCTCTATAGTCCTATTCAAACAGATATGTTGTAGCATCAATGCATTTAATGTTGCGACAGAGCATTTAATGCAAACAAATAAACTTGATCTCTCTTTTCTTTTCTGTAGGAACAAAACCGGAAAAAAAAATGTTGGTACGATGAGAGAAAACTAAAATCCAATTATCGATGGCTACTAAACTAAATACATGGTCAACAATTCATATTCGCTTAAATGACTCTTTTAACAATTGTCGTGATAACATAAGCTCACATTCGTATTTAATTTCTAAAACTTTTAATTTGATATGAAATTGAAGCGAACAAAAAAAAAAAAAAAGTGTAAAAAGGAAAAGTGAAGTTTTATTGTTTTTACCGCCAGTAAAAAATTATTTGTTGAAAATAACTTTATTTTGTCTAAAATAAGGATTAATGGCGTAGCAAGCCCACACGTTGAGTGTGCGGTGTCATAAAAAAGAAGAAGCAAAGACACTCTTCCTTCTCTCTATATCGCACCAATTTCGACGTGCGTTTCGGTTTACGGCCAATCTCGTAAGAAAGCAAACACACATCTCTTCGCGACTACGAAGATCAGAATCCATGGCGGTTTGTTCTACATATCTTTTTTTGTTTATTGCCTTTCATTCCCTTCCAGATTTTGTTTCTCGGGAAAATGTCTCACGATTGGTTATTGATTTGCTGTCTTCTTCCGGAATTAGGATTATATCTATGGTGTGATTTATCAGCTTGCCGATATTTAGGCGAGTTTGATTGTTGCTATTTGTTCTAATTCGTTGTGGGATCGAATTGATTGTGTCTCTCGGCGTTGATCTGACTCGGGATTGTGTTTTCCAGAAATCGTGCAACTATCTTTATATACGTGATCAATTCCTATTTCAGCGTTGATTTTTTTTCTTCTAGGTTTGGTTTTCGTTTATTGTAGTAAATAAATCGCGCTTGTGTGATTGTCAAACACCTATTTTATTGTTTTCATTAAATTCTTTAATTCTATGTGATGACAGATAAGGTCAGTAAAAGTTGGCAATCTCTCCTCAGGAGCAACAGAGCATGATATAAAAGAGTTCTTCTCTTTTTCTGGTGAAGTTGAAAGCATCGATCTCCAAGGGTTTGTGATTGCCGTTATTGTTTCTGGTTTTAAAAGCTTTTTGATCAATTAACTTTCGAATTATTTGCAAGGGATTGAAGCTTTTCCTCAGCAAATTTTCTCTTAATGTTATTGACTCGGCTTCATTTTTTTTGCTTTCATGTTCTAACTAGCAGTAACGAGCACAGTGCTTATGTCACATTCAAAGATCCTCAAGGAGCAGAGACTGCTGTGCTCTTATCGGTGGGTTCACTTAAACATTCTTCCTCTTATCTTCATATTAATATGTAGCATTCAAATATTACATATATGCTAAGTTCATTATGACTGCTAGTTAGTTTAGTAACCAATCCATGATTTTCTCGTCCGCGTTTAAACCTTTGTTCTATATGGTAAGAAATACTAGTTACTTTCACTTTATATCCTCATGGAAACTATTCTGTATCTGGAGTGTAGAGAATTATAAGTAAAATTAGTTTGTTTATAACTTGCAAAAATTGGACCATTTGTAATTGCAGTCACCATACTAACAACTAGGGATGTTTTTCAGGGTGCGAGTATTGCCGATCAGTCAGTCATCATTGAGATGGCTCCTAACTACACTCCACCTGCTGCCCCTCATTCTGTAATGTCTTTCATCTTGAGCATATCTATTTATATATATGATTTTTCCTTCTATTTAATAGGAACTAGAAACCATTGCCTTTGATATTTGATTACTTATAAAGCGTTTGTCTTCTCAAATCTTGGTGGATATGTCGAGTGGGTTTGTCCTCAACACTCTTAGTAGTGGTAGAGAGTCTAAACAGCAATCTCTAGAGGTTTTAATTTGTGTTCATTTCCCAGGAAACACAGAGCGGAGGCGGTGCAGAATCTGTTGTCCAGAAGGCAGAAGATGTTGTGAGCAGCATGTTAGCAAAGGGTTTCATTCTCGGGAAAGACGCTGTCGGCAAAGCAAAAGCTTTTGATGAGAAACTCGGTTTCACTTCAACCGCAACAGCAGGAGTTGCTACAATAGACCAAAAAATCGGACTAAGCCAAAAAATCACAGCTGGTACAAGCTTGGTGAACGAAAAGATCAAAGAGGTGGACCAAAGCTTCCAGGTTACAGAGAGGACCAAGTCTGCGTTTGCGACTGCAGAACAGACGGTGAGTAGCGCAGGAACCGCTGTGATGAAAAACCGTTATGTGTTAACCGGTGTGAGCTGGGCTGCAGGAGCGTTCAACAGAGTGGCTAAAGCAGCTGGAGAGGTCGGACAGAAAACAAAAGAGAAGGTTGAAGCTGACCAACCGCCACAACCGTCACAGTCGCAGCAGCAACCACCGGAAGGGTACTCCCCAATTCATTCGACTGAATTCTCGAAGAACTAATATCATTCCAGTGAAAAGGTTTCGTTTTTTTTCTCTTTCTTGTTGGTTTTGGTTTTGGTCTTTTGGGATGTAACATAAAAGCTATGCCTGGATCTTCTCTACTACTAAACTAGTTCTGTTTTTTATAAGATATATATTATTCAATAATTTGACATTTAAACATATAGATACATTTAAAGACAAAAACAAATTAACCCGGAGGAAGTACCTCAAATTTCAATAATAAAATTCGCGCTTACATCAGCTTCAATGATAAAAGGATCAGTAACTTAATTTCCACAGCGAAGATGAGTTTGACCGGTCGGCTGCATACTCCAGTTCCGGCGATAGATTCAGAGAAAGATTGAGTTTAGAAAATGCAGATTTCAAATAGATCAAGAGGGTTCGATACCGTGAGTTTTTCTTCTTCAGAACTTGAATATAAGCGTGTAATCCAAGCCATATAACTTCTTCTTTGAACAGTTTAAGAACTGGTCTGAAACTAGAACTAGTGTTGATTCTGTGCATCCTTCGATTTATGAGTTTGAACATGTACCTATCAGTTGGAAGAAAATCAAGAACGCTGGATCATATTACTGAAACAAAACCAAATTAGTCGAATCAAAATCAAACGATATATAAACAATTTGATTACTCTCGAAACTAAACTTAAGTCCCACACCCAGACCTAATTACTTTCGATTTTCATTTCTCTAAACCGAATAACTGGAATTGGAAACCGAAATGCCACAAACATATAATATTTATACTTTTATTCCATACCTGATAGATCGTGTGATGAATTTGGACAAAGTCTGAGGATGAAGCTTCCAAAACCGGGACAACTCGTAGACATAACAGTGAAACTTCATTGCAGCTAACAGAAAGATCTGATATATGTTTAACCCGACAATTTCTCCCGAGTTGATGTTCGAGTCAAAGAGAATGGGATGACATTTGGGGACCAAAAAGTAACACAATTTATGCCGAAGATTTCTAAGTGGTTTGTCCTGCCAGGCTACCGAAAAGGTTGAGCTTATATGGCCATTCAAGTACCTGTTTCCATGAATTTGAGTGGCAATAAAGCAATGAAGGCTGAGGAAACAGAGCCAAACAAGAATATTTATGAGGGAAAATACGAGAGTGAGGCAGACCTTGTGTAGTCAACTTGAACTTCGAACGTGCGGGAATTAATAAGCAAACCCGTCCATCTGATAAAAGGAACTCCATTATCACCCACATACATCCTGTTAGAAGAACCCCTAGAATCTTCTTCATCTTCGAAACTTATGCAGAATTTCTTGTCGTTCATGAAGCAGTTGTAATCTGGAAATCCATGCTTCAACCTCTGATAGAAGCTAGTGGCCTGAGCTCTTGAGGTAGACACAAAGAGGTAGTCATCGATAAATCTCAGTAGCTTATAGCTCAGGGGAGTGATTAGCTCTTTCTCTCTATTGCATTCTTTAGCCGACGCATCTCTAGAGGCTTCCTCAAGGAACGGGTATATCAAAGTCCTCTCGAGATGCCCGTAGTACAAACAGCATAACAAAGATGATAATCTGTGTCCCTGAGGTATTCCAGCTATTTGTACATAGAAGCTTTTATCCAACTGCAGCATGTTGTTCTTTAGCATATTTTCAATCCAAAGCATGAGATCCTTTTTCCTCACTACATGGTCTTCTCCCTAAAACATTGGACCAAAAACCATAACACAGTTAAGGAATTAAGTAAATAACAAAGGGGACTATACAAGCTCTAATAAAAAGGATCTCTAAGGATTTTTCAGCAGTCCAATAGTTTGTGTTTTTTCCTCCAGAACCTATTATCCTTTTTTTCTCACGCGAAGGTTCAAAAAATGAAGTAGATATTTTGAATTGAACAAATAGATTAAATAAGTTTAAAATGCAACACAAACCAAAGCCTTCCAATCCACATAATACTATGCCATGAACTAGGAATTTTGTTCTAATTGATGAAATATCTCATCATATAAGCAGGATGTGTTTTCGACACTAGGCTCACACAAATGTTGCAGAAATAATACACAGATCCAGCATATAGGGTTAAGATCATAGAGTTTAAGCTTAACATGAAGAAGCATACCTGATCAACCATTATACTTTGCAGAGCATTATATGGAACAGTTGATGTGAATCTTGAAAAGGTAGCATTTTTATCACTCGAGACTAGTATATTGTTTACCCAACGAGATCTCCTCCCACTGCAGACCAACCGACATTTGTTTAAGATGTGTTCATCTTTCATGACACATTGTACGACATCAAGCAGCTTACCCTGGTCAATAGAATCAAATGCTTTATACACATCCGCAACCACAAAGAACAAAGGAGGAAGTTCTCCAGATTGACTCCTCAAATGGATCAGATATGGGCCTAAGTTCCTGTAGAAATCATCATGGTCAAAAACAGAAGACCCAAGGACATCTGGTTCCTTGAGCTGGATGTCCTTCAAAACAGCATGTGTATCACGAAGAGATTGCAACCTTGACGAGGAACTAAAATCTAACAACATCCTCGCACCATTTGCCTTTGGTAAAAATCTAAACTTCGATAACCCCAGCTTTTTCCTTCTACTTTCAGCTTCAGCATTGTCCACTTGTACATATCCATCAAGGTTTTTGCTGATTTCTTTGCTTATTAACCTTTCCCAGTTGCATTTCCGGTAATAGTAAATGTTTAGCCGCCCTTCTTGTCTTTCAGTGGCATAGAAGTTGAAGAGCACCAATTTCTTGACAATCTCTAAGAAAAGCCAAGAAATCCATTTCGTGCACAACATCTGCTGGGTACTTCTGATGGACTCATTCTGGAGTTCATGTACGTTGACCATACAGCATAACTGTTTACTGGAAAAGAATGGGAAATCTGAAGGTTTCACTTTATGTAAAAATTGCGTCACTGTGCATTTCTCATTTCTTCGCCTAGAAACAAACCAGGCTATGTTTCTCCTAAGCACCCTCATCTGACGAGTGGTCCCAAGCAAACTTTCTGGAATAATGTACCTACAGATGGCCCAAATAAAGGAAACTACTTGGTCTTTTGTGCAATACAGTTTCGTTTCTTTAACACTGGGACAATTGGTTTTGCCCTTCTCAGAATTTGATCCATGAGGCAGCTTATCTGAATTTTTCCTCCAGGACCTCTGTAATAGAAGATATATAAGGTTTGTCAATCCGATGATCAGTTGGAAGTGCCACGGATATGAATTGTTATGAATGTTTGCAATATATATAGCAAGTCTAGTAACTGTGATGATTTCCCTTTCTACATTCTTTAGCTGTTCATATTCAAATTTCCAACATAATTTTTCTGAGATAAAAATGATTTCCAACATACTTTATTCAAACTTTACAGAAATTTAGTTTGAAAAAACAATCTCACAAGGAAAGATATCAACCTGGGAAGTCGCATTTGCAGACTTTAATGCATCCTCTTGCAGCAAGAGAACAGGACAGTGTTTATCTAGCAACGTTTTCAAATGAGAGGACTTTGTTTTTCCAATTAGACTTTTAAAAGACTTGAGCAATGAATGATATCTGCAGATCAATGGAAAGAAATATCGTGACATCATTTTCCTCCCCGCGTAAGTTACCTCAATGAAACTTAAAACTATGTCCTTCATGTCATTGACTCAGTATACCTACATAGTTACATTGTCTGAATACATGCTCCAAGTTTGAGAATAAGTTTAGTTTTCTTGAAAGATTAGCAATTTTTGGAATAATCGATTGATCCCAATTAGTTATCCTTTAGTATTGAACTAAAGCCAAAGTGAAATAGAACTAGATACACTTTCTTTTCAGACAATTAAAAATCTGATCATAGAATTCTCTAAGCGATACATATTCAATTTCTCACTATTATTTCTTCAATAATGTTAAGCAAACAATTATCTTTTCATGGTAAAAACTAAAAACTAAAAAGCTAAAATCAACTTTGGTTCCTGAAATCCCGTTTCGACTCTCAAAATGTACTCTAAGAAAAACAAGAACGTGTGTCAGTATGAAAAGACAAAAAACTTAAGAAAATAAATGCATGACTTACAAGCAAATAGATCCACTGGGACAATTGCCTTTGCCATGAGATGGCGCTATTGACCAAGCACTTACTTCACCAAATATCTGGTTCATAAGGAACTTGGAATCAGAACAGTTGGGCCTCAATGTTTTTAAAATGTCTGTATATCATAAGGAATCAAACACCATGGAGTATAACAGTATAGAGAAGAGCCACATTTAAAATTCCCATCAAGCTATTGACGCTACAAGTCACTGAACATGTTAAAACCGCTAAAGGATACGCTTTGGTGGTATAACTGAAAACGATTCCGAGTTGGCAAACTTGAAATACTTCTTTCTTTTCACCTGTTCAGCCTACACAAAGAAGTGGTTACATCTTTAAAAGGCAGTAACAGGTTTTCAAATTTGAAGGTAATGAAGTGTCAGGAAGAACATTAATAACTAGTTGATACCAACAAGATAAATAATACAGTTTTTAAAATGCAACAAGTAAAACTACAAAAGATTCCCCATCAAATTTTCGAGGCTGGGTGAAAATCAAGAGCAATTAATATTTGTCTCTTAGTAATTTTAAGCAATAAAATGGCATCTACCAGAACACCTTGAAGTATGGAACTCATGCATTTGCAACTTGAACTTGATTGAGCAAATCATTTTACAAAAATTACCTGCTTTGGAAAATCAGGTAGACTTCCATTTATACTGATGTGCAGATTCCTTTCATCAGATTCATTCCCAGTTGTGGCTCTACCATTTGTACAAGAAGTTATACAAGGTGCATCATTGTCAACTTTTTGGACATTGTACTTTCTCTGCCTTCGCCGACGCTTAAGATACAATCTTGAACGCTTACTGGGTTTTTCCTCTCTAAGTTGGCCTACATCCACGGAAACTATGGATGTAACAGCTGCAGAGTTATCCTTAGGACAGTCATTGACAGCAGAAGAAACCCGCTGCCTTTTCTTTGATGGCTGCACACTGTCATCCCTCTTTCTTTTGTTTTCATAGACTGAAAATGTCTCTATACCATGGAAAATGGATACTTTACCAAGTTAATATGAACTAAAACCAGAAGTTGATAATAGATGGCCAAACAATTGACAAAGAGAAATCACAACGTCTTCAGAGAACCAACAAGTGGAAGCATTACAAGAAAGCCAAAATAAGAGATATGTTTGGGGTTCTTATAGTAAATATTTAAGGATATAGATTTTTTTTCTTTCCAAGTAGGATACAAGTTTTATACTGAAATTTACCCTTTTGCTTGATACATAGAGGAGGTCCAGACACTTGCTGGTGTTTCCTTCCTAGAAATGGTAAGAATATTGATGTGTGCTGTAGTAGATAAACCATGAAATCATGACCGACCTACAAATAAGAGAACTTGAATATTAACGACTCCAAACTCGAAGATTGGAAGTGAATCATCAAAAAGGTTTGACAACAAACCCGTTTGAGAAGAAACTCCCAAGATGAACTAGTCAATAACTCCAGAATAGGGCTCGACTGATCATACTGACAAAATGATGAAAGAGAAGAATGACCGTTAATTGTATCTACCACTTTTGAATAAGCTCAAATAAAATTAGCAACACTCAAGGGCCACAACAGAAGATGACAAAGAAATTCAACAAGTGATTGAAGAATGGTGATGTAAGAACAAGAGCAAAAAAGTACATAGTTTAGATGAGTATGCTGCACTCTAAATTGAGTGTGAGATTGAAGAAGAAGAGTTTCACCTTGTCATATCTGGCACATATCACATTTTGGCAATCACATCCAGATTCCATCATTTCAATGATCATTTCCACAATCTGAAAAGCTTAATTGAAGTATTATGTTTAAAAATCAGCAACATCATACAAAATAGCTACATCTTGAAATCTCTCAAAAAAAATTTCTCGGTCAAATCTCTCAAATTAAGAACTCAAAGCAATACGTAGTACATTGCGAAGCAGAATCCTACCTCTCTCTGTGACCACCAAGATGTTGGCGAGAAATCCAGAAGCGGAGGGGTTTGTTCGTGAGTTACAACGAAGCATCGGTGTAGAAGTTTACGGTAGTGGATGGGATCATCGGGACGCAACAGAAACGACGGTTTATCGCGGCTGCAACCGAGACAACCTTGGCCCCGGCATCGGCATCGCTCCGGCTGGATATTCCGGCCAGGAACCAGATCTACTATTGCGTCCTTTAAATTCTTGGCTTTATTTCCGAATAACCTCCATAGAATCTCCGGCACATTACGTCTAGGTTTTCGCGGCATTTCGCCTTCCTCCTTCCTTTTTTGGTCAGGGCCCAGGGGATTTCCCAGGAAGCTAAAGAGGATTTTCTCTCGGAGTCTAGTGGTGTGAAAGCGGCGAGGCGGGAGATTAAATTTCTGAGTTTTAGGGACTATAAAGTGCGATTTACTGCTATCTAGATTTTGAAACTTTAAAAAAAAATTAAATCAAAGCCACAAACGCTTGCCGAAGCGTCCAGCCAACCGCAAACTCAGGTCGCTTAGCCTGCTGCAGAATGGGTGGGCACGTAAACCGCAAACGAAACCGTACCGATACTCTCTTAAAAATTAATAGATTCTATTCCCTTCTTCCTATTTTAGCATCCGGTTTTATTACTTTCTTCAAGTTTCTAATCCAGAATCCGATTATAAACGAAACAAATTTTCCCAGACCGAAAAGAATTTGGTCTATTTGGTTCTCAATTTATAATGGGATTGAACCGAATAATGTTAAAAACAGTGGGATTGAACCGAACCGAGTACAGTTTAAACGCAGAAATCACCCGCCATATATTATTATTACCTGTCAGTCAGTCACCCACCAGTAACTATAGCATGATCTGCCGCCTTCTCATCCCCAACGCCGCCGCGAAGCCGCACCAGTACCTTAAAGTCTCTCTCTTCTCCACATCGCCGCCGGAGATAACGCCGCCGTTCATTCACAAATGCAAGACCATTTCGCAGGTCAAGCTCATTCACCAGCAACTCCTCTCTACCGGAATCCTAACTCTGAATCGCACTTCCCACCTCATCTCCACCTACATCTCCCTCGGTTGCTCATCTGCTGCCGTATCTCTCCTCCGTCGCTTTCCTCCCTCCGACGCTGGTGTCTACCACTGGAATTCTCTCATTCGCGTTTACTGCGACAATGGCCGCGTCAGTAAATCCCTCGCTTTGTTCCGCCTTATGCATTCTCTGTCATGGACGCCGGACAATTACACATTCCCCTTCGTCTTCAAGGCTTGCGGCGAGATCTCCTCCTTTCGTTGTGGTGCGTCTGCCCACGCACTTTCTCGGGTTACCGGATTTAAGTCCAATGTCTTTGTGGGGAATGCGCTTGTCGCTATGTATTCCCGTTGTGGTTCGTTGGCTGATGCACGAAAGGTGTTCGACGAAATGTCTGTTATTGGTGCTTGGGATGTTGTGTCGTGGAACTCTATAATAGAAAGTTATGCAAAGTTAGGGAAACCAAAGATGGCGCTTGAGATGTTTAGCCGGATGACCAATGAGTTCGAATTCAGGCCTGATGATATTACCCTTGTGAATGTTATTCCTGCTTGTGCTTCACTTGGTGTTAATTCACTCGGGAGGCAATTGCACGGTTTTGCGATCACAAGTGAGATAATACAGAATATGTTCGTAGGAAATTGCTTGGTGGATATGTATGCAAAGTGTGGGTTGATGGACGAGGCAAACAGGGTGTTCTCGAACATGACATTAAAGGATGTAGTGTCCTGGAATGCTATGGTTGCTGGGTATTCACAGATTGGAAGGTTTGATGATGCTGTTAGGTTATTCGAGAAGATGCAGGAAGAACAGATAAAAATGGATGTTGTTACTTGGAGTGCTGCTATCTCAGGGTATGCCCAACGGGGCCTCGGATACGAAGCATTGGCTGTGTGTAGGCAGATGTTGTCTTCCGGTATAAAACCAAATGAAGTCACACTTATTTCGGTTCTTTCAGGTTGTGCTTCTGTTGGAGCATTGATGCATGGTAAAGAGATTCATTGTTATGCCATCAAACATCCCATAGACTTGTGTAAGAACGTTCTTGGTGATGATAATATGGTCATTAATCAACTGATTGACATGTATGCTAAGTGCAAAAAAGTTGATATTGCGCATGCTATGTTTGATTCACTTTCTCACATGGAAAGGGATGTTGTGACTTGGACCGTGATGATCGGTGGATATTCCCAGCATGGGGATGCAAATAAAGCTCTCAAACTTTTCTCTGAGATGTTCGTGCAAGATTACAGAACAAGACCAAATGCTTTTACTATATCATGTGCCCTTGTGGCATGTGCCAGTTTGGCTGCATTAAGAATTGGCAAGCAAATTCATGCTTATGCATTGCGCAACCAGCAGAATGCAGTACCACTGTTCGTATCAAACTGCCTAATAGACATGTATGCAAAATGTGGAGACATCGGCGATGGCCGGCTTGTATTTGACAACATGAAAGAGAGAAATGAAGTTACTTGGACATCTCTAATGACGGGTTACGGCATGCATGGTTATGGAGAAGAGGCTCTTGGAATCTTTGATGAGATGTGGAAAATGGGTTTTAAGCTTGATGGTGTTACGTTACTTGTTGTACTGTATGCTTGCAGCCATTCGGGAATGATTGATCAGGGCATGGAGTATTTCAATAGAATGAAAACTGATTTTGGGGTTAGTCCTGGCCCGGAGCATTATGCCTGCATGGTTGACTTGTTAGGTCGTGCTGGACGGTTGGATGCAGCTTTGCGTCTCATTGAAGATATGCCAATGGAACCTCCTCCTGTGGTATGGGTTGCTTTGCTCAGTTGCTGTAGAATCCACGGAAAAGTTGAACTCGGGGAGTATGCCGCTAGAAAAATAACAGAATTAGCATCTAATAACGATGGATCATATACGTTACTCTCAAATCTATATGCAAATGCAAGGCGTTGGAAAGATGTGGCTAGGATCAGATCATTGATGAGACATAAAGGAATTAAAAAAAGACCTGGTTGTAGCTGGGTCGAAGGAATTAAAGGAACCGCTACGTTCTTCGTAGGTGATAAAACTCATCCACGCACTAAAGAAATATACCAGGTCCTCTCAGATCATATGCAACGCATCAAGGACATTGGTTATGTTCCTGAAACAGGCTTTGCTCTGCATGATGTAGATGATGAAGAGAAGGGTGATCTTCTTTTCGAGCACAGTGAGAAATTAGCTCTGGCATACGGTATTCTAACAACTCCTCAAGGTGCAGCTATCAGGATTACTAAGAATTTACGAGTATGTGGTGATTGTCATACCGCATTCACATACATCTCCAGAATCATTGATCATGAGATTATATTGAGGGACTCGAGTCGCTTCCATCATTTCAAAAATGGAATGTGTTCCTGCAAAGGTTACTGGTGAACCAGATGATGCTCTCTCTATGCACTCCACAAAACAGTGTTACCTTAAGAGGTAAGTTCATTATTCACTGAAACAAAAATCATAGTTTTGATTCACATATTCTGTTCGGAGGATATAAAGTTCTTAAAGACTAAAGCATCCCATTCAAAGCTCATTGTTGCTTCTGAATCTTCTATCCATGCATTGCTGCTATTTCTTTTTAAAATATTGTTTCTAGGTTATGAAGTGTTTTCATTGTTTAGATCCATCCTATGAACTGGATGAACAAAAGCGGCACAGCGGGTTTATCTGCATCCATTTCAAGCAAAGATCAATAGCAGCCTTAACACTAAGCTTGCCAGAAATCAGAAATCAATAACCCAACAGGTTCTCATTTACTTCCTCTAGTTGTCTCCCTGTATTTGCTTTTCTTAGTGCAATTTCATATTACCTGAACGGGTCCACATCACACAGGTTATGAGCGACCTGAGTGGAACCATATGTTGAGGTTTTGCACATGGATACTGCAGACTTCAAGGACGTTCCTGAATGGACAAAGAAAAGGATAATAAGCATTGTGTTTATAGACCCAGATTGTATAATTTAAACAAATTTTGTAGATGAGTAACTGTCTTCTTTATTTTTGGTAGAGAATATATATAATCACACTCCATAGCATGGGTTTATCTTCAATAAAACAAGATTTGTTGTTACATTTGTTTAGTTTTCAAATAAAGCCAACACTATCTCCCAGAGTGGCATTAGAACAAGCCATTTTCTTAATGTGCCAAAAAAGGCTCCAGCTTTGCTACCTCTAAATACAAAACCAGCAAATATTGGTATCACCATTGGTAAATCAATCTGATCCCGGAGAGGCAAATTCTACATGTCCATGAAAAGTTGAGAAAAAAAATGCTTAAAAATGGGATTTTTCGTCATCATCAGGAATGAGTAAACGTAACAACTTCAAGTTTCTCACAGATTCCCCCCTGGGGAAGCGAGAAGGTGGAGTTCATGTCTCTCCCTTCTGCATGGTCCATCTGAGAGATCGGGTTGAAGAGATGTCACATAGAAATTCAAGGCTGCTACAGAAGCTTTAGTCCACCTGTTACTTCATCAACAACTTGGACTGGTCCTGAGGAAGTAACACCTCTAAGTGTTAAGAGTGTTGTGCTAAGAAAAGCCGATGATATCCGATAAACAAATGCTATTAAAAGAATCTCTATTTCCCCTACAGAACGGTGCAGATGGATTTGGATACCACACAAAACTACTATACACCCTCTTCTAACTAAGTCAACGTTTGAGCTTACATTTTCATATTTTGGATTCTAATGACCTATAGATTTCATTCAGGGTGAAGGGCAAGCACCAGGTGGT
This sequence comes from Eutrema heterophyllum, assembly GCA_002933915.1. Taxonomy (NCBI): domain Eukaryota; kingdom Viridiplantae; phylum Streptophyta; class Magnoliopsida; order Brassicales; family Brassicaceae; genus Eutrema; species Eutrema heterophyllum. Next base: position 1,404,734 of record PKMM01047552.1, on the reverse strand, counting down.
CATCTAGGGTAATAAACTAGTACTTTTAGTTATCTAGGGTAATCGCGATTTGCAACTCTCAAACTCATCTCTTGTCCATCAGATTCTTTAACTTTAAAACACATGACTTGGATAAAAAAAAGAACTTACCAAGAATAGCCATAACTGTCCGTGAATCTGAAAAAGAACATAGAAGTATATTAGATTCACATTTTGGCAGAAATTGGTTCTAAACTCAAGAGGATATCTCTCGCTGGTAATGAAGTAGCAAACACAAAGTTAAAAAAGCATCAAGATTTGAAGTCTGAGAGGAGCCTGAAACTCACTTGGGGCGATCTGAGTTCTTCCAGCATCGATGGTGATATGGGTAGGCAGTTTAAGGGATTTAGCTCTTTCCTGTCAATTTTGTGAAGAGTCAATACAAGATATAAGAAATGGCAAAAGTTAAGATAAGCTCCATGAAATCTCCAATTCCCCTTAAAGATTCATGCATAATTGTATATGGTCTGAAAATTCAAGAAACTAACATCTGGCAACTCCTGCAAAGCCCGAGAAGATTGATTTTGCAACAGCACTAAAGCTGTGGATCCAAAATAAATCTCAATTACACAATCCACTTGACAGTAACGATTTACAAATTTTTTTAGTAAACTCACTTGCAATTCTAGCATCTCGTCCTCGCCCTCGATTTTCACAACCACTTTTGGCTGTGCACAGTCCTCCCAGCTGCAATAGCAACCAATACTGTTTTTTCAATCAATCTTTTAAGAGTAACAAATGGATTTGATTATGACTTGAAGAAATACCAGTCCAATGCTTTTGGTGCTCGACGAACGAGCTTTTTGTATAAACCTAAAGTTGCATGACTGCAAAAAGAAGCAAACCAAAAATGTAGTAAAACAAAAAACAAAAGAATTAGAACACCCAAATGTAAGAAATGCTAAAGATGAATTAAGCACTTAAGAGAAACAGAGAGCATTATTAGTTTCAATCACCTGCATTGAGCTGCAATCTTTCCTTTACCCATTTTAAGATCATTCCTCACAACCAAAACCTGAAGACAAAACAGATAAAAACACAGTTCAACATCTTGTGTTTCGATTAAAGTATAAAAATAGAGGGAGAGATACAAATGTAGTAAAGAACCATTTTGAAATCATCGAGAATATCAGCGAGTTTCTCGATCTCGAGCGGACCCTTGGAATTGTTTTTGCTATCTCCATCATCAGGCACAACAGGTTTGGAACGACGAGTGCCAATGCAGAATCCAAGTGCAGCTCCAACAATTAACCCACTCAACCACGTCAAATCCATCGTCAAGAATATAAAGACTCAATATTTTTATCCTACAAAAACCGGAAAATGATTACGATTGGGAATCTAAAATTGAATTAAGCGTTCTCAGTAACAGCGATCAGCTCGACGTAATCTAAATCAAGTTTCTACAATAGATAAGGAACAGCTAGGATTATCAATGAGAAACGAAGAAGAAGCTTACGAGTTCGAGAAAGAGAACGGCTTTGAAGATGAAGTTTTTTTTTCTTTCAACCCAGCGTAAAGATTTTTGTGGCAAGAAAAAAAAAATATTGGGTTTAGACGAAAAAGGTATAATAATAATTTAATAAAGATAGATATTAGGAAAAGAAAAATATAAAAGCTTATAATAATGTTAGCGTAAAGGAGGGGATAAAGTTATTCCCGCGACCAAACACTTAAGAGAAACGCATTCTTGTTCTTCTGAATTTGTCCGGCGTCAACGGCATTGACCTTGTCGCAGGTTTTCTTCTCTAGTCGCCTTGTTTTTGCCAGATCGACCATACACAGCTTTGCTATTCGAGCTTCGCATCTTTTTGCGACGTAGCAAAGGTAGAAATTCGCGTGAATCTACTTGCGATTTCGCTGTTTTTGGTTACTGTTTCATTTTGATCGCTCTAGTTCTGGGGATTTCGATGATACGGGTTTTGCTTGATCAGTGAGGGTTTTAATGTTCTGTTTTCTTCCGTATTTTGATTTTGGAAGGTATTTTATCAAATTTGGTTTTTCTCAGCAACCCTAATTAGATACGTCGGTTAAAATTTGTTTAATTTTTGGTTAAACTAGTTTCGTAAACATCGAAGTCGGTACCTTGATGATAAATCCTTAACTTTTTTTGATGGATCGAGAGGATTTTTGTATGATTGAGGAGATCGGGTGTATGTGCAAAACCTGATGATCAACTACTATTATAGTTTGATGAAAATTTTCAGGTCAGGCCATATAGGTAGTTTCTTGTTCCAGGGTCTTGGTAATTTTTTCTTTCGATACGTGTATGTTGTTTGATTTAGTGCAAGAGGTTGAGGATAAATGATGTATTGTGTTTTAAGGAGAGTTTTTCCTGGATGATCATTGGTGTAAAGAGCTGTTTTAAAGGAAGTAATGTCTGTCAACTTTTTGAGGATCTGAGAACAATCACTGTTATACACATGCCTATGCATCTTGTACTTCAGTAGCTAAAATTATCATGAGAAATAATTGTTTACCTTAGGCTCATGGTTCTTCTTTGTTGAGTTGCTCATGGTTTGTGCCACACACCTGCTTGTCTTTAACTTTCTAATGGTTTTCATTATGTAGTACACTCCATGAATCTCAGATTTGATTCATCTTGTGTATTCGGTTATGGGGTGAATCTCCGCAGAATTCTTAGTTGTTTTCTGACTGTTAGTTATGATCCCTTACAAATGAACATTGAAGGCGTTTGGACTCTGAGGGCTCCTTTGTACGAGTTAAAAATAAGCAGATCCTTACTTGCTCGTTACTGTTCAGCTTTTTGCTGTCTTGTTCTGTATGTCCAGTTCCAGGTTCTTGCTGTCTTGGTCATGAGTAGGCTGATGTGTTTCATATACAGGTTTGAGGATCAGCAAAGATGAGTGACAATCTTATGGACAAAGTTACCGCATTTGGTGAGCGCCTGAAGATTGGAGGTTCGGAAGTGAGCAACAAAATCAGTGCCGGTGTGAGCTCGATGAGCTTCAAAGTGAAGGAACTTTTTCAAGGTCCAAACCCAACTGATAAAATAGTTGAGGATGCTACCACGGAGAATCTAGAGGAACCTGACTGGGATATGAATTTGGAAATATGTGATATGATAAATCAAGAGACAATTAATAGCGTTGATTTGATCCGTGGAATAAAGAAGAGGATCATGATGAAGCAGCCGAGAATTCAGTACCTTGCCTTGGTTTTGCTTGAGACATGTGTTAAGAACTGTGAGAAGGCGTTCTCAGAGGTGGCAGCAGAGAGAGTCCTTGATGAAATGGTTAAGCTGATTGATGACCCACAAACAGTTGTTAATAATCGAAACAAAGCTTTGATACTGATAGAAGCTTGGGGAGAATCGACCAGTGAACTCCGCTACCTACCAGTTTTCGAAGAAACTTACAAGGTAACTAACTAACTAACTATCACCTGTTACATGCTAATGATATGCTGCTGATTTCTACCATATAGGTTCCATTTACACTTCTTAATTGAGTTGAAGTGTATTGGGACTTTATTGGCTTTGCTTTTTGAGATTTCGGGTAAACATATGGTATGCTTGCCTATCCAGGTCAAGCGAATGGGTCTGAACAAACAGATAAATGACTATTGTTCCTAATCAATTTGGCTTGATCTAGTAGCTTGTTGCAGGAATTGATTGAAAAAAAACAAAAGCTGTGCGATCTGATATCAGAATTCATTATGATCAAGTCTTAATGTTTTTGTCTTATACTTTTTTCCTATATCATAGAGCTTAAAAGCGAGAGGTATCCGTTTCCCTGGACGAGATAATGAGAGCCTGGCACCTATTTTCACCCCTGCTCGGTCAGCTCCAGCACCAGAAGTGAATACTGATTTGCCTCAGCATGCGCATGAGCCTGCACATGTTCAGTATGATGCTCCTATAAGAAGCTTTACTGCTGAGCAGACGAAGGAAGCTTTCGATATAGCAAGAAACAGCATTGAACTTCTTTCCACGGTCCTGTCCTCTTCACCTCAACATGATGCTTTACAGGTAAATCGATCCGGAATTATTAGGCATCATTTCCTAGAATTGAAACATAGATTAACAGATTACCCATTATATCCAAGATATATGTTCAATCTAGTTGCTCATTGACCAAATTGTTTAATCTCTCTGATTTGCAGGATGACTTAACAACGACACTTGTACAACAATGTCGTCAATCTCAAACCACTGTCCAAAGAATCATCGAAACAGCAGGTGAAAACGAAGCCCTTCTATTCGAAGCCTTGAATGTGAATGACGAGCTTGTGAAAACGCTGTCTAAGTATGAGGAGATGAACAAACCCTCTGCACCGCTACCCGCACCTGAACCAGCAATGATTCCTGTCGCTGAAGAGCCCGATGACTCTCCCGTTCATGGAAAAGAAGAATCTCTGGTCAGAAAATCATCGAGTACTCGAGCTGGGATCCATGGAAGTGGTAGTGGGGATGACATGATGGATGATCTTGATGAGATGATATTCGGTAAGAAAAGTGATTCTTCGACTGATGCTGGACATGACCCGAAAAAGAAGCAATCATCGTCTAAAAACGATGATCTCATTCGATTCTGAGACGGTTTTTCTGACCCCAAAAAAAAACACTTTTATGGATTTGGTGTTTGACTAGTAATATGAATGAACAGTTTCAATGTAAGTAATCTGTGTTTGGGGATCTCTTTTGAATTATGTGATGGGTTTATAAAGAAAGAGATTTGCTATGACACACAAGATTTGAACTTCATCTTTTCAATGTATTGTGATTTACTTTTGGTTTTCTTTATTTTTACACACAAGTTCTGGCACTTCTCAACATTTTTACTCATTTGTATAACTCTAATCGACTTGGGGCATGCGATTTTTGTCCCACTGCGATCGTGCGCATTTGAATACAACAATTTGAGCGTTTTAACCGCAGTCGTAGGCGTGCAATCGCGGCGCATCGTCACTTCTCCCACTTCACTCTCATCTGCTGCATTCGACGCGTAACAGAAATTTGTAATCGAATTCGGATCGAAGAATCAGATCTCGCAATGTTCGGAAAACAGCAGAATCATCATCATCATCATCATACTTTCCTCAGACCCAGATCCATAACCCTAATCTTCATACTTCTCCTCTTCTCCACCTTTCTTCTCGTCATCCTCTACAGCTTCTCTTCCTCCGCCCGGCCCTCCTTTTCCTATCCCAACCAATCGGACCGGCCGGAGACGTCCTTCGTTGCCTCGCTGGAGCAATTTTTGATCCATAAGGCGCCGAAGCTCTCGTTGCCGGGTAGGGACGACACGGCGCGTGGCGAGAGTGATGACGATGTGAGGAAGCTCGATGAGATGGTGTTTGAGAGGGACAGTCGGTGGTTGAACGAAGATCCGGGATATCCTGTCGGGTTTCCGATTAAGGTTTACGTGTACGAGATGCCGAAGAAGTTTACTTTCGATCTTCTCTGGTTGTTTCACAATACTTACAAAGACACGTCGAATGCCACCTCTAATGGTAGCCCTGTGCATCGCCTAATCGAGCAGGTACTATATATATTACGAGTTACGAGCAATCGAAATTCTTGGAGTAGAATACCTTAAGACTAGCAAGCTTAAATGATTTTGATCATTTGGTTGATCGTTAGATTTTTCTTTCTGTAACCTTTTCTTCATTAGTTTGGCTGGACGATTGATTGAACTTAAGCCACTTAATTGTCCTTTTAGAGCTACTTGATTGATCCTCTTCAGCGAGACTTGTGGTCATCAGGCTTTGTGGTTTTGTTCAACTTTTTGTCTCTTTCACTTGTAGCCCGAATAACTTGCCTAAATTTCTATATTGCAGCATTCTATTGATTATTGGCTCTGGGCTGATCTGATCTCTCCTGAATCTGAAAGGCGTTTGAAAAGTGTCGTGAGGGTCCATCAGCAGCAGGACGCCGACTTTTTCTATGTTCCGTTTTTCACCACAATCAGTTTCTTCTTGTTGGAGAAGCAGCAATGCAAAGCCCTCTATAGGGTGTGAGTGAGCTTTGATTACATATTTCTAACATTCGATTTGATTTTCCATTGTGGATATTGTTTTTCTAGTTTCATCTCCATGTACTTTATTTGGAAAGTATCAAGTTAAGTTAACACTCTAAACATTCGCTTTGAATGGCCCTAACTTTTCCCTTAAGTGTTCAACAAAGAAAATGCCGAAGAATGTTTGAATTTAGATGCTGTTTGTAAATTGTAGCACATCTTATGGTTTTGGAAACTGCTCTTTATTTGCTTATAGTTGATTCAGCTTTAAGCTTGCCTCAATGGGAGATATGTTAGTTGACAAACGTGGGATACCATATTTTACTGGTAACATCTTTTTAACGCTTTTCCAACTGTAGGAAGCTTTGAAGTGGGTCACTGATCAGCCTGCTTGGAAGAGGTCCGAGGGAAGGGACCACATATTTCCTATTCACCATCCCTGGTCTTTCAAGTCTGTCCGCAAATATGTGAAGAACGCAATCTGGCTTTTACCAGATATGGACTCCACTGGGAATTGGTGACTCTAGATTTCCTTCTGTAACTGATTCTGAGTCATGTAGTCTGCTCTCTTAGCTATACTTTGTTTATTCTGTTTGAACATTACCCCGTAGGTATAAGCCTGGGCAAGTTTCACTGGAGAAGGACCTAATTCTTCCTTATGTTCCCAATGTTGATATTTGTGATGCCAAGTGCTTGTCAGAAAGTGCACCACTGAGGAGCACGCTTCTTTTTTTCCGAGGACGGCTTAAGAGAAATGCTGTGAGAATCATGCCACTTCTAACTCAATCTTATAAGCTCCATCAAATGCTCTTGCCTTTTCTTTCTCGGTGACTTTTTAAAAATCCCATAGTAGTTGAATACTTTTTTTAACAAAGAATAACTGGTATACCTCATTCTACTGAGAAAGCTCTCAGTCTTTCTTTGCCTTGTCTTATAAAATCTGTGTCTCATGATTTGGTTGCTGAATATTTGTTTTAGGGAGGTAAAATACGTGCCAAACTCGGTGCAGAACTAAGTGGTGTCAAGGATGTAATAATTTCTGAGGGGACTGCCGGAGAGGGAGGAAAATTGGCAGCTCAAGGTGGCATGCGTAGGTATACTCTGGGTTGCTTCCTGACCCGTTTCGTTGCGGTACAATTCTTTTTTTTCTTCCTATTTTTTTTCTAACTATGCCTGCCTTCTATCAGATCTTTATTCTGTTTGTGTCCTGCTGGTGACACACCATCTTCGGCGAGGTTGTTTGATGCCATTGTCAGTGGCTGTATACCTGTTATAGTTAGTGACGAGTTGGAATTTCCTTTTGAAGGAATACTTGAATACAGTAAGGTATGTCAGGAAACCTAATACATTGGTGCCTTGGTTTTTAACCATTTTAAGTCTGAGTTAGTTTATATATGAAGCAATGTTTGTATGACTCTTCACTCTCTTTTCTTTTGCTTTTGTTTTTCCTTTCAGGTTGCTGTTCTTGTTTCTTCCAGTGATGCAATACAGCCAGGGTGGCTTATAAATCATCTGAGAAGCCTTATCCCCTTCCGAATCAAGGAATTGCAGAATAACCTTGCTCAAGTAAGTACTGACATTGCTTAGGTTCACTAACTTTGATTTTACAAAATGTTATTAACCTAGTTTGATAGTTTGCCTTACACAAAGGGGCATAACAACCCCGCTCGTGCAGTGGATCGTTATATCTTTTAAGTATGGTTGTTTTCAACTTTTCCAGTACTCGCGGCATTTCCTATATTCGAGCCCTGCTCAGCCATTAGGTCCAGAGGACTTGACATGGAGAATGGTATGTACCAACTAAAACTTACATAACTTGATATTACCAATATGAAAAAGAAAAAAAATTCCAAAGCAACACGTTGTAACTAAATCGGTATTGATATTGTGCAAAAAGCGAAAACTGTAGATAAATACTTCACCTTGTGTGTTGTCGAGGACAATTACAATGTCTCTTCCTTAATTCCCTTATTGTTCAGCGCCATGGGGGTTCAGATTACCGATTAATCTTCTAATTTTGTAATTGCCTTTAATCACGCATTTGGTCTCAATCAGTGGAAATGGTGTAGAACTTACTTCAATATCTAATTCTAAGATTCAGAAAATCTTGATATTCTTGTTGCACCAACAGATAGCTGGAAAGCTGGTGAACATCAAGCTTCACACGAGGAGGTCACAGCGGGTGGTGAAAGGATCTAGGAGTATTTGCAGATGCGATTGCTGGAGACCCAACTCTACAGCCTCCAATTCTTTGAGTCCTCTCTTGTCTTAAGACCGTTCACTCTGGCCCAGATATATATACTGTTGAATGTGTTTATCTTATTCACATTTCACCATTGCTTACCATTTTATATACTGTATGCCCATGTTCATCTTTGCAACTTGGCAACTTTAGCTACGTGGAAATGTTATGAAATTAATGTTTTATAAGACTGGGTATGTCCTCTTCACGTCATTTCAATTTCTCTCATTCTCTGTTGTTATATTATTCCATCACGACATTTTAAGTTTAAAAGGTGGTATAGACGACACGGGAGAATTATCTTCAAATATTAAAGTGTTCCTAGTTGAACTAGAAAATATTTGAAATACCTTTACTTTATCTATTCCTTTTGGTTCAGATAAATTCTTGGATTGGTGACATTTTCAATTTTTGACCTAACAAAACTGTTTTCTATTAGTCTCAATTAGAGGAGTTGCTCATAGGCACTCCTTCATATGCCAGAACACTGGCTGTAATTTGATTTCCTTGATGGTAGCAGAAAAATGGAGGGTCGTTGTTGTTGTCTTTTTTTCATAGTTTCCATTATACATTATGTTCAGGCTCAACAAGGTATCCACATTTAATTGCATTGCTGCACAATATTCATCTTTTGTCTGTTTTCTGATCAACTAAAAAGTATACCTTCGTGGAATGCTGTGATGGTTGATCATACTTAACTATTTGCCTCTTACCAGAATTCATCAGTTTGGATTGTGGTTTGCCGACTAATGAGTCTCCTTATATTGAACCTGTAACCGGATTAGTATACTCATCGGATACGGATCACATCCAGAGTGGAAAAATCGGTAGAATCCAGAAGAATCTGGAAATAGGACACATAAAGCCGTATTTGTTTCTGAGATACTTTCCAGATGGTGTACGGAATTGCTATAGTTTAGACGTCCTTCAGAACGTAAATTACCTGATCAAAGCTGTGTTTGTGTATGGAAATTACGATGGTTTCAATGATTATCCGAGCTTTGATCTATATCTAGGCCCTAATAAGTGGGGAAGAGTTAACTTGGAAGGAAAAGTCAATGGCACTGTTGAAGAGATTATTCACATACCGAGGTCAAACTCTCTGCAGATTTGTCTTGTCAAGATAGGTAATTCTTTGCCATTCATATCAGCTCTGGAACTGAGGCTGTTGAGAAACGATACTTACGTTGTCCAAGACGTTTCCTTGAAGCACTTATTTCGGAGGTACTATAGACAGTCAGATCGGGTAATACGGTAAGTGTTGCACTTTTATCATCGTTTATTTGATGTAATATACAAATCCTTCTAAGCTTAGCAATATATTGACGCAGGACAATTAAAGAGAACTTCAATAATGAATCAAATTCCAAACCTGTCTGCCAATATAATGTCTGACCAATATCAGGAACTTTTCTTTAATGCACTTATCAACGAACTTTGGCTATGTAATGAACTTGTTGAAATTTGTTGTTCATGATCGCATTGTTGTCTTTCATAGACCAGTGTTTGTGAACTGGTGAATTAGTTATACATGATTTATCAATCCATGTAGATGTGTTTTCTGATGTCTGCAGGTATCCTGATGATATCTTTGATCGTATTTGGTCACCGTTCTTCTTGCCGGAATGGACGCCGATAACCACCAGTTCTGATGTGAATAATTCTAATAACTACGAGCCACCTAAAGCGGCATTAAAATCAGCTGCCACACCTGGAGTCAATGGAACGCATTTGACCATTAACTGGACTTTGGATAACCCTAATGAGCAAGTTCACCTGTATTTTCACTTCGCCGAGCTTGACCCTCTAGAGGGCAACAGTAGCGACCCGCCTATAGCCGCGGCAATTCAGAGAATGCTCCATACAAGGATGTTTTCCATTGTGGTAATTGGCAACGTTACGTCTGATGATGTTGTTCCTTTAGACTTGGCTGTAAGTACTGTAGACACTGTGGTGAAGAAATGCGATGGCGGTAAGTGCAGTTTGCAGCTGGTAAAAAGCGAAGGGTTTCCAGCAGCACTTCCACCTCTGGTTAATGCTTTGGAGGCTTTCACAGCAATCAAGTTTCCACTGTCAGAAACAAATCCAGATGATGGTATGTACTTATCTCAACTACTTTTATATGTTTGGAAAAGTGCTTCAAACTATTATATGGAATACTACTCCATTAACCCCACCAATTTGCAGTAGAACTTAAAACCCAAGTACATAAGAGATGGCATCATAGTAAATTTTTATATGCAAGTTAGTGTGAACCAACTTAAAGGACTATAGTGATGATGAGGTATATGTACCAAATTGAGTGCATGCAAGAATAATTCAAGAAGAATCAATGTAGTATCAGCCACACATGAAAGCATTTGTGTGGTGGTAATACTAATAACTGAGAAGACGACTTTGTAGTTCTGAACATGTTCCAATTGATTTGTTAATGTTTGGTATGTCTTTAACTTTATGGCAGTTGTTTCTATTAAGATTATCCGAGATACGTATGGATTGAACAGAGTTGACTGGCAAGGAGATCCATGTAGTCCCCAACAGTTCTTGTGGGGTGGGCTAAACTGCAGCTACATGAATATGTCTACTTCACCAAGAATCATTTCCTTGTAAGTGTACTTACTGATGTGATATTGCAGGTATCATTTGTATACGTTCTGAAGTTCTTACTGCTGAAGTGTGTTCTTGATCTTATATGTAACTAGAGACTTGTCTTCACATGGATTAACTGGAAAAATAGTGCCGTATATACAAAATCTGACCCAGCTACAAATATTGTAAGTATTGCCTCAGTTAACTGTGCTGTTTGAGCATCAATGACTTTCTCAAGTTTATTATGGTTTCTCTTCTTTTGTTTAAGATAGATAACTTTTTTAATTTCCTTAGTCTGAAAAGTTCCTTCACATATATAGCATATGTCTGCACGTCTGGTTGTTTCTTTTAAGAAACTATTTGGTCGTGTAAACTTGTCCATGTGCACTGCCTCTGTGAGTTTGTGTCTTCGACACATTTATGACTATAATTAGGTACATCTCGATAGATGGAAGCAAAATTATTTCGCCAGTGTACAAAAATTAATTCCGTCTTTATTACCTATTTAATACGCATAATGCTAGGGACTTATCAAATAACAAGTTGACCGGAGGTGTGCCCGAATTTCTAGCCAACATGAAGTCACTGTTGTTTTTGTAAGCTCCTGATAGAAGTAAAATTCATATCTTCTGTTGTCTCTGAATTCTTCGCAATTTGCATGAGATAACAGCTTTCTTCCTTCACAGAAACTTAAGCAATAACAATCTTGACGGTTCCATTCCTCGAGCCCTACTTGACAGAGAAAAGCTGAAGTTAGAGTAAGATCTTCAGACGTAACATTCTTTCAACGATTACTTGTTCCCTTGGATGACATGTATTTATTCTGTAGTGTTGAAGGAAATCGAAAGCTCTGTGCCTTAGATCCATGCAAAAGTTCAGGTGGAAATAAAGAAACCAAAATCATTGTACCTGTTGCTACTGCCGTAGCAGCTATATTTATAGTTGTTTTGGTTTTCATTATTGTTTTCAGAAAGAAAAGGCCATCAAGTATAAGAGGTAGTGTTAATAAAAAAAAGTTACATGTTACATTATTAGAAAACAGGAATAATAAAATCTAGGGAAAATTAATCAGCTACGTTATGTTGATTTTTGTTTGTCAGCTCTACATTCGTCACCGGCTAATTTATCGCTTGAAGCTAAAATGAAAAGGATCTCGTATTCAGAGATACTGCTGATGACGAATAACTTTGAAAGAGTTATTGGTGAAGGAGGGTTTGGGGTTGTCTATCATGGTTATTTGAATGATACCGAACAAGTGGCTGTTAAAGTGCTCTCTCTGTCATCATCTCAAGGCTATAAGCAATTCAAAGCAGAGGTAATTGTGCCACAATCTTCAACACATAGTACGTAATCCACTAGAAAGGTATAATTTGTTTTTCAAATTCCAAGTATCCTTGATGAATGCTTTATATATGGTGTATAGGTTGAGCTTCTTCTTAGAGTTCACCACAAAAATTTGGTAAGCCTTGTTGGATATTGTGATGAGCAAACACACTTGGCCCTCATCTACGAGTACATGGCTAACGGAGACTTAAAAGCGCATCTCTCAGGTAGACATGAATGATGTGATTTTTTTTTGTGGTTTGTTATGTCTTATTATCACTGAACATTCATCTCCTGTTTAATACAGGGAAACACGGGGAGTGTGTTTTAAACTGGGAAAACAGATTAAGAATAGCTGTCGAGACTGCAGTAGGTTAGTGCTAATTCCTCCGTTCCGTAACTAATCCGTTTCCATTACTATAGACCTTCACAAGAAATATATTTACTTCTATTGGCCAATTTATCTAGTTCCCTCTTTAATGATGGGTTAAACATGATTTAGTTTTTTTTTTTTTAATTTAGGATTGGAGTACCTGCATAGTGGATGCAAACCACTAATGGTTCACAGAGATGTCAAAAGCATGAATATATTGTTGGATGAACACTTTCAAGCTAAACTAGCGGATTTCGGTCTTTCTAGATCTTTTTCCGTTGGAGATGAAACTCATGTGTCGACGGGTGTTGTCGGAACTCCCGGATATTTAGATCCTGAGTAAGCATAATATATACACTTCAAAAATATCTAATTTCCTAGTGGTTGAAGAAACATGATTTGTTTTTGGTATCCTTGTCTTTGCAGGTATTACAAAACACATCGCTTAACCGAAAAGAGTGATGTGTATAGTTTTGGGATCGTGTTATTGGAGATCATCACAAATCAACCAGTGATTGAGCAAGCTAATGAAAATCCCCATATCGCGGAACGTGTAGGTACTATGCTTACAAGAGGCGATATTAGAAGCATTGTGGATCCCGACCTCCATGATGAATATGATTCTGGTTCTGCGTGGAAAGCTCTTGAACTCGCGATGTCATGTGTAAATCCTTCTCCAGTCACAAGACCGGGGATGTCTGATGTCGTTCATGAACTTAGAGAGTGCATGAAATCTGAAAACTTGAGGGCAGGATTGAGCCAAGTCATGGAGTCGAAGAGTTGTGTGGACCAAGACACGAGTTTTGGTTCGGGAATGACTCCAAACGCACGGTAGTGATCTGATATGTGTCCAAAAGGGATTCTTGTGTTGTCTTGCAAACATCACTTAAAAGTTTTACAATCACAAGTCATTGCGAAAATTTCGGATCTTGATCTCTTTTCACTTTGATCAAATGTTCTCAAATCTGAGCCGCCTGGAGAAGAATCGGGTCGGAAATAGTTTGTGTTATTGGTTTGGTTTGCGTTCCATGGATATTCATTATAAATTTTCAAAATAAAAAACAAATTTCAATATATGTATTCGAAAAGAAAAATAATATATATATATATATATATAGGTGTGTAGACATTACGTGTGTGTTTTTGTAAATTTGTTGAATTACTATAATGAGAATTATTGGGTGGTGTTATTACCTTACTCCCTTAAACATGAAGCATTGACCAACGCTGCGTACACACGTAAATATCATAAAATTCAAATTTATATATCATAAAACCTACTCCTGAGGACCGCGTATTTCCTCTCCATTGGGAAGTCCCCAAAATACCCTCATTTCAGTGTGCTGACACGAGTCCCGGAATTAACGCCTCATTCTTTTTTTCCTTTTTCTTATATTTTATTATAAAAATAACTAAAACACAAGATGTTTTATTAAATCTTAAATCTTCTATTTTTCAAACTATCTCACGAATCACAGATTTAAAAATGGATTTATTTCCTTTATTTTTCTTTCGATCGGTAAGAGAAAAAGAAACTTTGGATTGAGCAGATATCAAATTGTTTTTTGCTATATCGGAATAAGCAACATGTTTATTTAATTTCACCACAGTATCCCCTCCATCATAAGAGAATTTAGTAATCCAACAAGCTTTTAAGCCACCAATTATTTACTCGCGAAACAATATTTCATAAAATTGACATTTTATTTTCAAAAGTTGTCTTTTTGTTTTTTTGTTTGCTTTAAATTGAACTGAGGTCTAAGTAAATAGCGCTTTTATGGTAAGTAAAATTTTGATATTCCTCCTATTCAGTATTCAATATAGAAAGAAAAAAAAATGGAAATAAAGAAAACGTCAAACGCGTAGAAAAAAAAAAAAAAAAAAATCCCAAAAGAGTTAAATAGTCTTTTCTTACCTTTTCTACCTTGTCCGAAAAACCTCAGCCCTCTCTACAAGAAAAAAATAATAATAATAAAAAAAGCCCTGTTTCCACTTGTTTCCCGGCGGCGTTCCACCTTCGTCTTCGCTGTAGCCGCGTCTAAATATTTTCTACTACAGTAATAAAATCGAAATCGAAATTGAGCAGAGATCTTCCCTCTCGATTTCTCGTCTGGCAATTTCTTTAATCTCTCTCTGTCTCTTTTTAATAGTATAATTTTAAGATCTTTGAATATATATTATTAAAAACTTTGGGGATAATCGTTGCTATCATAACGTGTATTAGTTAGCAGGAGTGCTTGAGTATTTGCTCACGACTAAGTCCCTTTTTCATCTTCTTCTTCTTCTTCTTCTTCTTCTTCTACTTCATCTTCTCTCTCTCTTCCTTTCACTATCATCTCTTCTCAATTTCTCTAATGCCTCATCTCCAGTTGGGTGGCACGACCCGACCGCGTTGAATCCTTCAGACAGATTTGTTAAAGAAGATAGATTTTTCTTCTGTCAATTACTATAAGCCCGAAGATCTGAGTTTCTTCTCTCTTCCTAGCGTTCCTTTCCTCTGTAGGTATTAGTGTAAGCAATTGTGTGGTTTTAATGTTGTTTTGTTTTCCTATAAGTTCGTGGTTGGATCGTCTCTTTTTGTCTGAATATCAAAAGCCCGTCTTCATCTCTCTCTCTCTTTTTACTACTGCTTTCAAATTGTTGAGAGAAATAATTGTGGGGTTTTCGAGATTTCTCGGATTTGAAAGTTTGAAACTAATAAGCTGTTCTTTTTGGGTATTCGTCTTTGCCTTTGAAGGTGATGCCTTTTTGTTGTAGTTTGGTTTTCGGATTTATAATTTTCTGAAAACAATGATTGTTGCCTTTCTCTTTTTGTTTTTGATTGAAGCCTTTAGATCCATGGATTGATCTGTTTCTTTGTTGATGTTTTTGAATGAAATTATGTTCGAAGACTTCTGCTTAATTGTGAGCACTTGGATGTCTTTGTTTCTCTTTTGCTAACTTTGTTGCGTCTGTTTACTTCTTTTTCAGGGATCACAACAATGGCATCTAATAAGCATTTCAGTAAAAGTCGATCAAATCTATCAAACAACTCTGATGTTCTTGAGCCAGGGAGGCCACCTGCTGCTCCTTCGGTCACATTTGCTCGAAGAACTGCCTCGGGTCGCTATGTTAGTTACTCGAGGGACGACCTCGATAGCGAATTGGGAAGTGTCGATTTCACGAACTATACGGTTACCATTCCTCCAACTCCAGATAACCAGCCAATGGACCGTTCGATTTCTCAGAAAGTTGAAGAGCAATATGTCTCTAACTCGATGTTCACTGGCGGGTTTAACAGCGCCACGAAGGCTCACCTTATGGACAAAGTTATTGAGACAGAGACTAACCATCCACAAATGGCTGGAGCTAAAGGATCATCTTGCGCGATCCCTGGCTGCGACGCTAAGGTTATGAGCGATGAGAGAGGTCAAGATCTTCTTCCTTGTGAATGTGACTTTAAAATTTGTAGGGATTGCTTCGTAGATGCAGTCAAAACCAGTGGAGGGATTTGCCCCGGGTGTAAAGAACCATACAAGAACACGGATTTGACCGATCAGGCTGATGATAACGGTCAGCAAAGGCTTCCGGGACCTGCGGGTGGCGGGTCAAAGATGGAGAGAAGATTGTCGTTGATGAAGTCAACTAATAATTCAGCTTTGATGAGGAGTCAAACTGGGGATTTTGATCAGAATAGGTGGTTATTTGAGACCAGTGGAACTTACGGTTATGGGAATGCTTTTTGGACAAAGGACGGGAATTTTGGGAGCGGTAAGGATGGAGATGGAGATGGTGACGGTATGGAGCCGCAAGATTTGATGAGCAAACCGTGGAGACCGCTTACTCGAAAGCTTAAAATTCCTGCTGCTGTTATTAGTCCATACAGGTAAAAGAAAAGTGTTTTTCTTTAATTGTTTAGCTTTACTTAATCCAATTCTCTAAGATCTTAAAAGAGGATGTCTTTCTTTTCTATTTTTGCAGGCTTTTGATACTTATCCGAGTAGTTGTTCTTGCATTGTTCTTGACTTGGAGGATTCAACATCAAAACCAAGATGCTATATGGTTATGGGGAATGTCTGTGGTTTGTGAGCTTTGGTTTGCCTTATCTTGGCTTCTTGATCAGCTCCCTAAGCTATGTCCGATTAACCGTGCGACTGATCTTCAAGTCCTGAAGGAGAAGTTTGAAACGCCGTCTCCGAGCAACCCAACCGGGAAATCCGACCTTCCTGGACTCGATATCTTTGTCTCTACAGCAGATCCCGAGAAAGAACCTCCTCTGGTCACTGCTAATACTATTTTATCGATTCTAGCTGCGGAATATCCAGTTGAGAAGCTTTCTTGCTATGTATCCGATGATGGAGGGGCGCTTCTTACGTTTGAAGCCATGGCTGAAGCTGCGAGCTTTGCAAACATTTGGGTTCCCTTTTGTCGTAAACATGTGATCGAGCCAAGGAATCCAGACTCCTACTTTAGCTTGAAAAGAGATCCTTACAAGAACAAACTGAAGTCTGATTTCGTGAAGGATCGGAGACGGGTTAAGCGTGAGTATGATGAGTTCAAAGTCAGGATTAACAGCTTGCCTGATTCGATCAGGCGACGTTCTGATGCTTATCATGCTAGAGAAGAAATTAAAGCCATGAAGATGCAGAGGCAGAACAGAGACGATGAGCCTTTAGAGCCCGTGAAGATTCCAAAAGCTACATGGATGGCTGATGGTACTCACTGGCCTGGAACTTGGTTGACTTCTGGTAGTGACCACTCCAAAGGTGACCACGCCGGTATCATTCAGGTATAAAGTTGATTCCGAAAGCTTTTTAACTTTCTTTGAAGTCGATTTCGAAAATGGAGTAGTCACTTTTCAAGATCTCATATTTTTCCACATATTATCGATCAATGCAGGTGATGTTGAAGCCACCGAGTGATGAGCCTTTACATGGAGAATCCGAAGGGTTTCTTGATCTAACTGATGTGGATATTCGACTTCCGCTCCTTGTTTATGTTTCCCGTGAGAAGCGTCCTGGTTATGATCATAACAAGAAGGCTGGAGCCATGAACGCCCTAGTCAGAGCTTCTGCGATTATGTCAAATGGACCATTCATACTCAATCTTGACTGTGATCATTACATATACAACTCTGAGGCAATGAGAGAAGGTATGTGCTTCATGATGGATCGAGGAGGCGATCGGCTTTGCTACGTTCAGTTTCCGCAGCGGTTCGAAGGTATTGACCCGTCGGATCGATATGCTAATCACAACACTGTCTTCTTTGATGTCAACATGAGAGCTCTTGATGGGCTTATGGGTCCGGTTTATGTTGGGACCGGTTGTCTCTTCCGAAGAATGGCGCTTTACGGATTTGATCCGCCTCGATCCAAAGAACATTCCCCTGGTTGCTGCAGTTGCTGTTTCCCTCGTCGCCAGAAGAAGAATCATATTCCTGAGGAAAACCAATCTCTGCGGATGGGTGATGACGATGAAGAGGAGATGAGTCGCTATTTAGTCCCGAAGAAATTCGGTAACTCGTCATTCCTCATTAATTCAGTACCCATTGCGGAGTTCCAAGGCCGGCCTCTCGCGGACCACCCATCGATTAAAAACGGGCGCCGGCCCGGTGCACTCACCATTCCGCGAGAGCCTCTCGATGCATCTTCCGTAGCAGAAGCCATTGCTGTTATCTCTTGCTGGTACGAGGATAAAACCGAGTGGGGAACGCGTATCGGGTGGATTTACGGGTCAGTCACGGAAGACGTTGTCACGGGTTATAGAATGCATAACAGAGGGTGGAAGTCGGTTTACTGCGTGACGAAACGGGATGCTTTCCGAGGCACTGCTCCGATTAACTTGACAGATAGGCTTCACCAGGTTCTCCGTTGGGCAACTGGCTCGGTCGAGATCTTCTTCTCCCGTAACAATGCTATTCTCGCAAGCCCGAGAATGAAAATCCTCCAGAGAATAGCCTACTTGAACGTCGGAATCTACCCGTTCACATCGATCTTCCTCATTGTCTACTGTTTCCTCCCCGCGCTCTCCCTCTTCTCTGGTCAGTTCATCGTCCAGACGCTCAACGTCACTTTTCTAGTATACCTTCTCATCATCTCCATCACTCTCTGCTTACTCGCCTTGCTCGAGATCAAATGGTCGGGAATCTCACTGGAAGAATGGTGGAGAAACGAACAGTTTTGGCTCATCGGAGGAACCAGCGCCCATCTCGCAGCTGTTCTTCAAGGTTTGCTCAAAGTCGTGGCCGGAGTGGAAATCTCCTTCACGCTCACTTCGAAATCAGGAGGAGATGATGTAGACGACGAGTTTGCGGATTTGTACATGGTGAAATGGACTTCGCTTATGATCCCTCCGATAACGATCATAATGGTGAATTTGATCGCGATTGCGGTTGGATTCAGCAGGACGATATACAGTGTGATCCCGGAGTGGAGTAAACTGATAGGAGGAGTGTTCTTCAGCTTCTGGGTTTTGGCTCATCTTTACCCTTTCGCTAAAGGGCTAATGGGAAGAAGAGGAAGAACACCAACGATTGTGTATGTTTGGTCTGGTCTTATCGCCATCACAATTTCTCTTCTTTGGGTCGCTATTAATCCACCGGCTGGTACTACTGATATCGGAGGATCTTTCAGTTTTCCATGATAGCTTGACAACACAAAAACTGTTTATCTTCTTTCTTTTTTTTTGTATTAAGATTACATTCCTTTATTAGATTTTTTGTTTCTTCTGTCTGATGAATGATGATGAGTCATGTTAGGACAGAGAGCGGCTTAAATTTTGAAGGAACTTAGTTTCTCTCGTTGTTTTTTTTTTTTTTTTTTGTTTTGTCTTGGTTCTCTCGTTGTATCATATATATGGATGTTTTGCTCATTAGTCATTACATTTGTTTTCACCCTCTTTTTTTTGTTCTAACCTTTGATTTGTAGTGCAATTGTTCAAACTATGAAAGCGATTCATCTACCGGAAAAAGTCGTACAATCAAGCTAGATCAAATTTATGGGACATGAACATGATCTACAATGATTTGATATAAATTAAATTATATAAAATTTGTATTCTTCGACAATCACCATGACTCCACGTGACAATCATGTGGGAAAGCAAAGCATTATCGTGAGTACTTTTCGACCAAGAATCTAATGTATTGGAGATTTGGAAACATGTTGATTGATAGATCATCTCACACACAATTTCATCAAAATAAAAGTTGTTACTTGTTATTGATATTTGATTCAACCAAATGCTTCTACGTCATATTTTATTTCTAGTCATTTATTAATTTATTTAAAATACCATATACATCTAATTTTGTAAAGAGGAACTCTTACAACAAAAGAAAATACAATTTTTTTTTTTTTTTGTCAAGAGAAAAATACAATATTAGTTGAACAAACTCTCTACAAACTCGCTCAGCATGCGGAAACCATGATCACTCAATTTGGTGGAAAACAACACACGCATGTCCAAAGCTAAACCTTACCTGTCGCTTAACAAAAATTCATCACATATCTATAAGAGATTATTTCTAAGTATCCCATCAATCTAATCTCCAAAAAGTACCCCTCAAAAGGAACAAGGAAGATAAACAAAAAAATGAGAGCTATTCAAACTCATGTGATAATCTTCTTCGTGTTAGTCATCATCGTAACATCATCAACAAGAGCCCAGAAGAGTCCCCATATCCGAAACAACCATGGACTCTCTATTGCCATCGAAGAAATGGAAAAAGCAAATTACTTCTCTTTCGTGATGCTCATCAACATGTTACAATCCGTAAACCCTAAATTCTTAGCCAATATCACATTCTTGATGCCGAAGGATAAAACCCTTTCAAGATCAAACATTATTGAACAAGACTCGGTTTCAGAGTTCTTGCTCCGCCACTCGATCCCTTCTCCTCTTCTTTTCGAGCACCTCAATCTCATCCCCAATGGCTCCATTGTTCCTTCCTCTTTACCACATTACACCCTAGAGATCTCCAACGGTGGAAAGTCAAACTACTTTCTCAACGATGTCAAGATCATTAGCCGCAACATTTGTAGCTTAGGCTCTATCAAATGTCATGGAATCGACGGTATACTACAATCTACAAGTACTATCGACGATGATTCTCCTCGAAATAATCACACTGTACCCTTTATCTCTTGCCCTAGCAGCAGCAACAATAGTCATAACAATAGTGATCACAATAGTGACCACATTAGCCCTCGTCCTGATCACACTCATACCGCTCCTCCTCCAGCCAGCAGTCCGACTCGCCAACCAAAATCAGATTCTTCTAAACTTCGTGAGGGGGAAATGTCGGGTTTTATTATTCTTATTCTTGGAATACTATTGAGTGTGATCGGCACGGGGATGGCCATGTAAAGTTTAACTCCGCACACGGCGCGGATAACACCTAGTGTAATAGGAATCTCTTGTTATAGTTTAAACATGTTAACAAAAATAAATTAAACTTTATATTTAAACAATCAATTCAAATATGGGTTTTTAATTTTATATTTCCTTTAGAATATTTATATATTTGTATCCGTATTTATTGATTCAAATGTCCGACGGACCAAAAGATTGTATTCTTTCTGTTTCAAAATAAATATAGGCTCACAAGAGTTTTAGAAAACAATAATGTTAATAAGAAAAAGAGTTTTAGAAAAAATGTAGGCTTACAAGTTTTTCATACATTAATAAAACTATTAAATTAGGAATTTTTGAGTGATAATTCAATATTAAAAATGAGAAATATATAAAACTATAAAAAATAGGACTTTTAGTAATAATTTAATATTAAAAATGAGAAATAAAATTATAAAACGGATAACAATATGCATCAAATATAGTGCTAAAATTTTGTTAAGAGGCCGAAACGTCTCCAAGTTCCAAGCCCGTGGATATAAATGGACCAAACGTGTTGGGTTCTCGGGACAAATATCCAAAAATCGGGTAAAACCGACCCGAGATCTAAAATCTTTTTGCCTTTCGAAGAGAAACCCTACCAAAACCCTGGCAAATTTCTCTGCCTCCATTTCTATGGCAATAGATATTTCTGCTTGGAATTTCTTGTTCATCAAGCCAATCTCTTCCTCGTAAATCTTCTTTTACAGCATTTTTTAAAAAATCCCCTTGAATCAGGAAGAACCCTAGTCTGGTCTTCCTTTATTTCTCAACCCATTGGAGATTCCCGGGGGAAAAACAAATGGCTCAGAAATGTGCGATTAGTTTGATCTCAGCCCTAGCAGCTTCCGCTTCTCTCTCGAAGTCGAATATCGCTGCTGCAGATGGACCCTTCACCTTCTCTGGCTTCTCCGCTCCCCCGCCTGCTTCGAGTCCTCAGCAGCAAGGCTCTCCTCCGCCGGCGCCGGGATCTCAGAAAGAACCGTCTGTGGCTGGCGAAGAATCTGATGCTCCTCCACGGATTCGGAACGATAATCCGAGAACGACTTCCGCTGGGTTCGATCCGGAGGCGTTGGAGCGAGGGGCAAAGGCCTTGAAGGGGATAAACAACTCCGCTCATGCCAAAAAGGTCTTCAGACATTTGTTTTTTCTTTTGCTTTTCTGGATTTTAAGGACAAAAATGTTTGTTTTTCTAGAATTGAGATTTTAATGTTGATCTTCTACGAGATAACCGAATTCTGTAAATTTGTAGAGGCTATACATAGATCTGATCAGAGATTCTCAAGTTGAATATACGGTTTCGTCGTCGTTTATGAAAGTCCAAGGCTGAGAAGTTAATTCTTTCTAGGTTGTTATAATTTGTATTATGGAGCTTAATGGAAGATAGGTTTGAGCTAAAAGGTTTTCTATGGTAAAAGTCTGAGATAGATGTCAACAAGTCTTTTTTTCTGTGTTGTTTATCAGTTATGCTTGGGCTCACAATTGATGAATGTTTGGTTTCTGATAGGTATTTGAAAGTATTAAGACACAAGAAGAGACGAGGCAAGCTGAGTTTACTGCTAAGGCGCAAGAATTTAAAGCTATGCAATCCCAAGCTGAAGCTGTGAGATCAACTGCCTTTCATTGTCAATATATTTTTATTACATGGTCTGAGTGTGTAGTAACCAGACACCTTTTTTTTTGCGTTTTAGTCAACTTATATACTATATATATGTTCATACAACTCTCTGGTTACCTACTAAAATTGACTCCGTTATTACAGTTTTGCATTCATAATTTTTACTTTGAAGATTCTTGGTTGTAGAGTTATGTTCCTGACATTTTCCATCTCACAGGAGAGGCAAAGGGTCATATACGATGAACAGAAGAAACTTGCTCAGCACCAAGCACAAACAAAGTCGCAGATGGCCCGCTATGAAGATGAGTTAGCAAGAAAACGGATGCAGGCATGCGATTCTATAAATACTTTTTTTATTTAACATTGAGAAATTCTAGTCTTTCTAACAACTTATGCTGTATATCTTGTTACAGGCTGAGAATGAGTCCCAGAGAACAAGAAATCAAGAACTTGTGAAAATGCAAGAAGAGTCGGCAATTAGGCGGGAAGTAGCTCGACGAGCTACCGAGGAAGAGATTCAAGCACAGAGACGACAAACGGAGAGGGAGAAAGCTGAGATTGAACGCGAGACAATCAGGGTTAAAGCTATGGCGGAAGCTGAAGGGAGGGCACGCGAATCGAAGCTTTCTGAAGATGTCAACAGGAGAATGCTTGTTGATCGTGCAAATGCAGAAAGAGAAAAATGGGTTTCAGCCATAAATACTACATTCGATCACATTGGAGGTCTGACATTTGTGACGCATAGTATCTCTCTATCGTTTAATTCATTCGTTGTGGAAGTTTCTCTATGGCAGTTTTACCTTATAAGTAGAGTCTAATAAGTAGCTTGTGCTTTTGGGCTAATCTTTGGATGTCCTAATCAAATACATGGTTTGTCTTTTCAATAGGTGATTGACTCTTTTCCCTTTTTCCTAGGGGGCTTGCGTATGATTCTAACGGATCAAAATAAGCTGGTTGTTGCTGTTGGAGGTGTCACTGCTCTTGCAGCTGGGATCTACACAACGAGGTAAAGACTAAAAATGGTTGAGAAAAAACAAATGCCAGTCATGAGTTCCTGTTGTTGAAGGTTGAGGAACTTAGTCAGCTTATAATTTGCTTGTTGCAGAGAAGGTGCAAAGGTTATCTGGAGCTACGTGGATAGAATATTAGGACAACCTTCTCTAATTAGAGAATCATCGAGAGGAAAGTACCCTTGGTCTGGTTCGGTTTCTCGTGCCTTGTCCACATTGCGGGGTGGTGGTAAGGAGTCTACATCCATAAACGGAAAAGGGTTTGGTGATGTTATTTTGCATCCTTCTCTACAAAAGAGAATCGAACAGCTAGCTAGTGCAACTGCCAACACAAAATCCCACCAAGCACCTTTCCGAAATATGCTTTTCTATGGTCCACCAGGAACAGGGAAGACAATGGCTGCTCGAGAGCTGGCTCGCAAATCTGTATGTAATCTCCATTTCTAATGCTTATAGTTATTATATCAGGTACGAAGAGTATATACATCTGAGCTTCAGATTGAGATCTTAGTTATAGGTTGCTCATGGGCATTAACTTCGATAATCACTCTCCTTTGATGTGTTACTATTTAGGGTCTGGATTATGCATTGATGACGGGTGGAGATGTTGCTCCTCTTGGAGCTCAGGCTGTTACAAAAATACACCAACTGTTTGACTGGTCCAAAAAATCTAAGAGGGGCTTGTTGCTCTTTATCGATGAAGCCGATGCATTTCTGTGCGAGTAAGTCGCAAATCTGTTGCTGATGATAATCTTAACTCAGGGGTTTTAGTTTTAATGTGTTAATTTGATTGCAAAATCGACAGGCGGAACAAAACATACATGAGTGAAGCCCAAAGGAGTGCACTAAATGCACTCCTCTTCCGCACGGGTGACCAGTCCAAAGACATAGTCCTAGCGCTTGCTACAAACCGACCTGGTGATCTAGACTCAGCAGTGTCTGACCGTGTCGATGAGACTCTTGAGTTCCCCTTGCCTGGAGAAGAAGAGCGCTTCAAGCTTCTAAACCTCTACCTAGACAAGTACATTTCTAAGACTAATCTAAAAAAGCCGGGTTTGCTCCAAAGCCTTTTCAAAAAGGACCAGCAGAAGATCGAGGTAAAAGGCATCACCGAGGATCTCCTAAAGGAAGCTGCTGCCAAAACTAAAGGGTTTTCAGGTAGAGAGATTGCGAAATTGATGGCAAGCGTTCAAGCGGCTGTGTATGGAAGCTCGAACTGCTTGTTGGACGCAAACCTTTTCAGAGAGGTCATTGATTACAAAGTCGCTGAGCACCAGCAGAGAAGAAAACTAGCTGGAACCGATACAGGTAACAAGAAATGAAATCATATAAACTTATGATCAACATAGGTACCTGCAGGTGTAGATTTGAACAACAGTCAAAACTCAAAACCCTGAGCATTATTCTCAAAAGGGTTCAGGATTAAAAAAAAAAAAAAACTTTGATTTTCCAAATTGTTTCTCCCTGTGATTCTAAAGGTGGGAGTCTGATGATTGATTAAGATTCTTTCTTCTTGGCCATTACAATCCCTCGAGTTGATCTTGATCATCACTCTTTGGAAAACGAGGCAATACCGGTCTCTTTGTGCGACATTTCCCAGTTCTGACCATCATAGCGTTTGACTTCGACGTGGTCAAGTGTCCCGGGCTTGACACACTTAACCGTGACTGCGACACCATCGGGGTTAGACCTCGGGATATAAAACGATGTGATCCCACAGACTTTGCAGAAGGTATGCTTGGCAGTGTGTGTTCCAAAAGTGTAAGTGGTGATGAAATCTTTGGAGTCATCAAGAAGCTCAAAGTTGCTTGAAGGAACAATGAAATGAACATTGCCTCTCATTGAACAATCTGTGCAGTTGCAGCTCCAAGCCACCACATTTCTTGATGCTTTAACTCTCCATTTGATCTTCCCACAGTGGCAACCACCTTCATGAAGTATCAATTCGGATTCCATGGCTAATTAATTACTGAATCTGCAATCAGGATCCGATCTGCAAAACGCAAAAATTTAACAGATTCGAACCGGATTTTGTTGAACAGTGTATACTCGCGATCGAAAGGAGATTTCGGAGATAGTGTTGTGTTGTAGCCTACGCCTACGCCTACGCCGCCGCCTTCAACTTGTTCGACAAAATGTGTCAACGAAATTGAACAAGTGAGTAAAGAGGAGAAGAAATTGTTCTACACGCGCGTTTATCTATGTTTTAACCGCCTACGGGGATTTTGTCTGCGTGGCTTCGACGTGCCAGATGTGCGAGTGAGATTGTTTCCTTCAGTTGCACGTGCGCAGAAACTAAACTATTTGGATCTTAAAACTGGGCTTTAGTGGGTCTTTTTATTGGGCCTAAATTAGGTTATTAGGTTATTAATCTCAACCGGAAGACCATCTTGATCAAATTTTGGATCCGGTTGAGAATTCTTGGGGCAAATCGAAGATGGCAAGTGAAGAGGCGAAGGATCCATGGAAAGGAGAAGAGTGGGGGACGAGTGAGGATCAGAAGAAGAAGAAGTCAAGTGCTGGTGTTAAAATGCTGACGAGAGCGAGAAAACAGATCCCGAGGGGACTCGAAGAGAAATACGAAGCTTACTTCCTCCCGCGAAAGCCTTGGCCTTCGGCTCTTGCCTTCTATGGAAGTTTCATCCTTGGTGGGATCGGTGCTGGTATGCTTATAGAAGCTTGGATCAACAAAAAAGTCAAAGAAGATGGAGGAGTGATTTGGGAATTCGACAAATGAAACATGGGTTTTTTCATGATAGATGACAATGTAAGGAACAGAGAGAGAGAGAGAGTGATTGATAAAGAGAATGCGGCCAAGTCTAGTTTCAAAAATGTTTGTGGTTTGTTTTTAAATTGTTGTTGCAAACTCTGCATTTTCTCTATTTTGTTGAAGCAACACAGTTTTCTATATACATAAAGACTCTCGCTTGATTAGCACTCAGCGGCAAACTTTATAAAATCTGCGAGGAATCTTGTTTTAAATTGAACCCTAAGACGCATATCAGATGTTCGACGAAATGCTTCCTACTAGAATTAGTTTACATAATTTCTCCACGCGCCGTTTTATAGGAATGGGAAAAAATAAAACGAAGCCTATTGGCCACAACATTCGATGTATTATTTATGTTATAATTTAGACAATTTCTTACATATTATTACAGAAGAAAACAAACATGATGAACCACCAATATTCTCTCCTTTGTAAAACTTCAGCAACACATATATATATATATACTTTCAACAATTTGGTATTTATTTATTTTCGTACAAATCCAACATCACTTACACCGGACAACTTTTCATTTCTCACTCAAGATCACGAGAAACCACGACAAGCTGTTTCCCGACGTTCGTACCGTGAAAGAGTCCAACGAGAGCAGCAGGAGCGCTCTCGAGTCCATCAGCAACATCTTCCACATACGTTATCTTCCCTTGTCTGATATACGGAACCACAAATTCGGAGAACTCCGAGTATTTGTGGAAGTAATCGATGGCGTTAAACCCTTGCATACGGATTCGTTTGTAGGTAATGAGCGAGAGGTTGTATACTCCTTCCGGAATCTGCAGATTGTACTGCGAGATCATTCCACATGCTGCGATACGGCCGTGTGGTCTCATGTTCAGGATCACTGCGTCCAGCATTTTGCCTCCCACGTTCTCAAAGTATATGTCAATGCCTACAGGGAAACACCTGGAAAAGAGAGAATCTTTTTTTTTAATCTTCCATTTGATGGTGAATAATATAGAAGAAATCTTTAGTTACCTCTTTAAGGCAGCATTAAGATCTTTTTCTTCCTTGTAGTTGAATGCATCATCGAATCCGAATTTGTTCTTGAGGAGATCAACCTAAATTAATTAAAGAAGCTAAAAAAATATCAAACGGTTTTTTTTTTTTTTTTTCCTATGAATGTTAATATCATATAAAATGAAATGTTAGATCTTACAAAAGTAGAATCTAAAGCTTACTGTCTTGGCAAAAAAGAAATAAAAAACAAGGGAGCAAAAACAATTTGGGAAGAAAACAGAGTGATTAATTCATCTTAGCCATAGAGACATTTGGTTGGAGAATTGTCTTCTATGTCTTCTTGCCGTTATCGTATTGCAGATCTCCCGATCAAAACGGTTTGGTTTTATATTGAACCGAACAAGAAACCGTTGGTACAGCTAGAGCCTAGAGTTACCTTCTCTTTGCTCCCGGCGCTTCCAACGACAAAACAACCCATCATCTTAGCAAATTGTCCCACAAGCTGACCAACCGCACCAGATGCAGCTGACACAAATACACACTCTCCTTTCTTTGGAGAGCATATTTCATAAAACCCAGCATATGCGGTCATACCAGGCATACCTAATCAGGAACAGAAGAGAGTGAATATATATACAAATGACTAGAAACCTTTTAATTTCTTTCTGGAAAAGACATTACCATACAAAAGCTACGAGTGTCAGAGAAAAATATCGAATTGGATTACCTCGACATGCATGCATGGTTGTTAACTTGATCATGCTTGAGTTCCAATTTATTCAACCTTAAAACTCCAAAACTATTTTGTTAACAACTGATCATATATAAGACGTACCAAGAAGTCCGGTGTAGTGGGATAAGGGAACATCGGTCTGATGGATCTTGAAGTGAAGATTAGGAATTGGAGTGATAACACTGTACTCCTCCCAACCAACTGCTCCCCAAAGCAAGTCACCTTCTTTGTAATCTGGGTGCCCAGAATCCATCACTTTACACACTCCAAACCCAGAGATAGGCTGCACACAACAACACAACACACAAGTTTTCCCTAGATTGTAACTAAGCAAGTTAAACGAACTGTTTCTGGATGACTAAACACACCTCTAAAACATCACTTTCTAATCATGACGAATGAACACACAAGCAGAGTTTCTATAGAACAATAAGTAGAATGATTTTACCTTGCCGGGACTGAAGGACTGAGCAGTAGCAGGACTCGAGGGATCAGGCTTTCTCATACGATTGCGCATGTAGGGATCGCAAGACAAGTATAGATTCTTCACCAACACCGTCATGGATCCCGCCGGAACCCTACGATCGACGGTGGTGGATGTGATTACGAGGTCGGATTCTCTGGGGAATCCGGTTACGTAATCTCGGAATATGACTTGCTTGTTGCTCACTACCGTCTCCATTGTTTCAAGATGTTTGTGTTTAGTTCCCAAACGTTTATATTTCTCAACTTATATAAGCCACAGGTTCAGGGGATAATCAAGGATTTTAGGTAATTTCGTAATAGTATTAAACTTTATATTCTTAATTTTCAAGTAATTTTATTTTCTTCTCGGACTATGGTGTTCTTTTTTTTTTAATAAATAAAAAAAACTTTTTATTTTGAAAACATTGTTCAATTCAATCGTTTGAAAGAATCAACATGTCATGCCAAATCTATATTCGGGGGGAACATTCCGGTTAACGATTTAGTTCTCAGTTTCGTTTGGATTTGTTATATTTTGGTTATAGCGGTTTTATTAAAAGAAAAACCAAATTAGACCAAGGTTCAAAAAAAAAAAAGACACCAAATTAGACCATCTGTAGTTCGGTTTGATTATTTTGATAAATTTCAACTTGGTTTAGTATTGTTTTTGGTTTGAGTTTGGTCCGGTTTTTAATTTTTAAGAAAAACGATTATAAATATAAATGATTTAATTAATATTTAATATGATTATTCCCTCTACTTTTAATATGAAACTAAAAACGGTTTTGCTATATATATATGGCAATGCAAAACCAATGAAGCCAAAATTAGTTGCATAAGCATGATTTCTTGCGTGACTTAGTGCGATGCAAACAATGTGGGAACATTATCTAACAATGGCTCTTGATATACAAGCTGGTAATTCTCTTGCAAAGATGGTACTAACAAAACATTTCAGATTACGTTTGCTATTAATTAAGCTTAGGTATG
The DNA here is from genome assembly GCA_002933915.1 of Eutrema heterophyllum. Taxonomy (NCBI): domain Eukaryota; kingdom Viridiplantae; phylum Streptophyta; class Magnoliopsida; order Brassicales; family Brassicaceae; genus Eutrema; species Eutrema heterophyllum. The sequence continues at coordinate 1,375,277 of PKMM01047552.1, read as the reverse complement.
ATGTCTTTACACTTGATATGCATTTAAAATCCTAACATGAATTTAAACTGTTTTATGTTTTCTATATTTGTAAAACCGAAATCAAATTCAAACAGAGTCGAAGAAACTTAATTTTGTTTGAAAACAAGTGATATCAAAATTGAAGCAAAACTATATCAAACCAACTCGATTACTATTATTCGTTCGATTCAGGCACCCCAACACACTCTTTTTCAATAAGTATGCTTTAGCAATCGTAATCGTAAATTAAATGTGGTTTTGTCTTACAAAAAAAAAAAAGAAGAAGAAGAGAAGTTGTCTTTGTAAGGACAAATCTAGCTACCAAGAACACAACATCATTTAATCATCCAACACTATTAATCTTTCTTTCACTCACGAGCGACCACGACAAGTTGTTTCCCAACGTTCTTACCATGGAAGAGTCCCACAAGAGCTTCAGGACCTTTCTCGAGTCCTTCAGCTACAGCTTCCACGTACGCTATCTTGCCTTCTTTAATGCACGGAAGCACAAACTCCAAGAACTTTGAGTATTTGTCGTAGAAATCAAAGACTGCAAAGCCTTGAATGCGGATTCGTTTGTAGATTATGGTGGATAGATTGTGTACACCTTCGTGGTCCTGAAGATTGTACTGTGAGATCATTCCACAGACAGCAATACGCCCGTGCGTGTTCATGTTTAAAAGTACCGCATCTAGCATTTTGCCTCCAACGTTCTCAAAGTATATGTCGATGCCTTTGGGAAAACACCTGGATAAAGAAGAAGAGAACTTTTCTTAGAATAGTAAAAGAGCACTTGATAAGATATCAATCAATGAGATAAAAATCATTTATGGAGTATCACAGGTATTTTTCTTTCTTTAATCAGGGTGTTCATGCTTTCATCCATTTCTCTTGTTTCTACTTTTAGTTGCGAATTGCCTCTTTATTCTCTAAACCGATCCTAAGAGTTATAGACATCAAACGCTTCAAAATAAGTGGTTACCGAACCTTTTCAGGGCAGCACTAAGGTCTTCTTCTTCCTTGTAGTTAAATGCATCATCAAACCCAAACTTGGTCTTGAGGAGTTCAACCTAGCAATATCCCGAAAGAAAGAAGCAAAAGGGCAAAGTCATACTCTTGAAGGAAAACCAAGAAATACAAGGGGGAAAAAAATAGAAATGATGATCAATTTCTCACCTTTTCTTTACTTCCGGCGCTTCCAACAACATAACAGCCCATCATCTTGGCAAATTGTCCCACAAGCTGACCAACTGCACCAGATGCAGCCGACACATAAACTGTCTCTCCTATCTTCGGGGAGCAGATTTCATAAAACCCGGCATAGGCCGTCATACCGGGCATACCTGTCAGGAAGAGAGAAAACCCATGAATAGAAAATATAGCAAACAGACTAGACTCCTTTTTTAACAAACCAAACTATTGAAACTCTTCTAGATCGAAGTTTAAATCTCGACATAACTAATCCACTCTGTTTTTATAGAACTATTATTCATGATTAGGAGATTCAAGTTCATGATCTCTTGTCTCAAGCCAACATTGTATCAACAAGCATTTTTCTGAAGTTACCAAGTGATCCCTTACAAAAACAAGGAGCGAGGCCGAGAGGCCGAGATAACATACCGAGAAGTCCTGTGTAGTAGGATAATGGAACATCGGTATGATGGATCTTGAAATGCATGTCAGGAATTGGAGTAATAACACTGTACTCTTCCCATCCAACCATTCCCCAGAGTAAGTCGCCTTTTTTGTAATCTGGATGCCCAGATTCTATCACTCTAGACACTCCAAACCCTAAGATTGGCTGCACCAAAAACACAAAATGGAACAGTCGACACGAGAGAGAGACAGAGGAAAAAGCAAAACCCAAAGAGACTTTTGACTGCCAAATCAACGCAAGATTTCTTCTCATAGTCTTCAAGAACACCAATCTAAAGGATGACCGTTTTATGTATCATAAATAAGAAGCATCCAGAGAGATGTATGGATATTGAACATTATCAGTTACAGAAATGGTCCAACACACAAACAGAATAGTTGATCCGATTACAAAATTCTGCGGATTATTTCAAAATTCTGAAGAGGATCCTAATATCCTTGAAATAGCAGCGACCCAATAATATATGCAAGATATTCTCGTCGAGTAATATTATAATAAGACATCGTTGTGGTCACAAAATAAAATAATCTCAAGACATAAGAGGAAAACGAGCTCGACTCAAACATGCAAAAAAAAAAAAAAAAAATTTGATCCTATTCGAAATTCACCGGAAATTTCCATAATCGGAGGACAAATCGATGCAAGCTTAACGTACCTGGCCGAGGGTGAAAGCTTGAGCAAGAGCAGAAGCAGCAGGCTTCCCCATGCGAGTCCGCATGTAAGGATCGCAGGACAAATAGAGATTCTTCACCAGAACAGACTTAGACCCCTCCGGAACCCTAAGCTCGACGGTGGTGGTGGTGAAATCAAAATCGGATTCCTTAGGGAAACCGCTCACGTAGTCTCTCAATATGACCTGCTTGTTCGTCGCCGTCGCTCCGCCATTTCCTCCGGTGCTCATCGTTCTCTTCTCCGATTCACTTCTAACTTCGACGAATTGGTTACTTCTTCTTTGGAAATTCGAGGACGCACCTGCTTTTATAGTGGGCTCTCGCGTAGCTCTTGCAAACAGAGCCACAACGATTTTAAGTATATGACGTCACTGCTTATGTTTCTGATTCATCACATTGTTCACACTTCACACTCTTTTAAGCGTTTTTTTTCCTTCACCTCCTACTTTTTTCAACGAAAAAAAATAATGATTTCAGTGTGAACGAGGCTGCATTTTTTTTTTCCTCTTTTCTCACGCTTTTTATTTTGTTATGATTATCCTCTCACATCTTTTTATTTTTCAATATATTTCCTATTGTCAATTACATATCACTAAATTAAAAGTTCCTGCTTAAATTGCTCACAAATGATTTTGGAAAAGAATATAGGGGTTATTAATTTGCAAGATAATTCCAATTTATTGAAATTTGAGTGAACTCTCTAAATGTAACATTGTGTTTAAACATGAATGCATAAACTCTATACCTTAATTTTCTAACATTATCAGTGTTTATTATTATTACAGAAATTTTTCAACACGAGTCTTCGTACATGTGGTAATTTCTACGAGCGTCTGAAGGAAACATTGCTTTGAAACATACAAAGTATTTCGCTTAATGTGCAGCGGTTTTAGAGACATTTGGCTTCAATTTCCTCAAGAGTGAGACCCTTTGTTTCTGGGACGATGAAGAATATGAAGAGCAGAGATAAGACACCTATCACACCAAACCCAAAAAACAGTATCCCAGCTCCCAACAGTTCCTGCAAAACAGAACCATGTAATGTAAGCCAAACAGAACCATGTGATGTCCCGGGGTTTGGAAGTAGAACACCGTCCAACAGAAAATCGAGTCTCAGAAACATGAAAAACTACTAACTGTGGGTGTAGATATCTTTCGAATAGAATTTCACTGCGACTAACTCGATGCAGAAGGTTTTGCTACCAACTTTACAGCATTAACTATACCAAAGCTTAAACAAAGTGATGATTTTGTTCTGAAGGGAATGGGAGATTACCTTTAGGGGTGAAAAAGCAAATGTAACAAGCGCATTTGCACCGAAATTCACAAGCACTGCTATACTGAGCCCTCGACCTCTTAATTTAAGAGGAAATATCTCTGAAATAATCAGCCAACCAATTGGACCGAAAGATAGCTGCAAGATTAACCGCAATACTTTAGAGCTCTTACCAAAAAGTAAAAAAAAAACTAAACATGTAATTGACATTTTCAAAAAAGAATAACTACAAACATATCAAAAGTTTGAAGGCCAACATAATGAAAAACATGAACCAATGTCGTGAATAAACTCCAATGGAACTACTTGTTATAAAAAAAAAAGTGCAGCTTTAGATGCCATGAGATTCATGAGAAAGTCTATGCTACTTTTAGAACAAACATTAACGTTGTGGAATAGAAGTTTGATCAGAAAAAGTTTAATTAATTATTTGTTTACCTGGTAACAGCCCACATAAAGCAGCAGTGCAACTACAGCAACAACTGGTGCGGCACTGAAAAAGATGTAGTATGACCCCAGGAGGAATAGTGAGACAACCTGTATGGCATTGAAAATAACAAGTCGAGCATCAGGTTCTCTATAGTCTATACCACAGGATTAACGGATCCGCTCCATATTTAGTGAACTTGATCTAAATCCACAGTATGTGCAGCGGATAAATAGAACATACATAAGAAAGAGAAGGGCTAAAAAGACAGAGAACTTACCATGCCACCAACACCACCAAGAAGTAAAGGTCTCCTTCCAAGTCTGTCGATAACTACAACAGCCACTCCTGTCATAATCAACTGCAACAAAAGAGGCGGGCCTTAGATCAAAGAGAGCAAAATAACTTTGCAGCGGAGGCGGGCCTCTAAGGAAATATATTCCATCAACATTGTTCTTCAGTGCAAATGATTGAATGGGAAAAATTAAGATCCACAGAACCCTTCAACTACACAATTTCCATCTTTAAATTCAACAATGAAGTCTTCTCAAAATATTACCAACAAAAAATGCTTATTGGAAGGTATTCTTCTAGGACTAGAAAACCACAGAAATCCAGTAGGAAATCCTAACACAGTTCTAATTGTCAATCTGTAATGACACTACTTCTAACACTGATAACAGAGATTGTACAGCAAAGTGCATCTATTTATCACATTGGTAAAATTAGCTTAAACTTTTAGCCAGATGGAGAAAATGAATACCTTCAACAGACCAAGTAGAATTGAGACCCTTGTTGCATCACCTGCGGCAGAAAAGCCAGCAGTCTAACAGAAAATGTTGAGGAGGGGGAAAAAGTTTAAAAATCTCTCGCGAAATTCCAAGTGCAACAAAGCCAATATTATACTCTACAGAAATTTGATTAAGAGATGAAAAAAAAACCTGCAGTATTGATGGTGCATAATAAAGCACACTTGGTTGCCCAGTTATCTGCCATTTGACAAGAATACATTAGTATTTTACTCTTCCAAGAGAATGTGATGATTAAATTTGACTATACCGACCTGTTGAAACAAGACTAGACCTCCTCCTATGATAAGAGCTTTGAAGCACTTCCCTTGAAATAGTTCACCAAATGTGGCTTCTTTATCCTCGCCCACAAAGGAAAGTTCAGCCAAAATATTGTTTACTTGTTCAGCAGCTGAATCAACAAAAGCAGGACCTCTAAGGCGGCAACAAGATTTGATCGCAGCCTCTCTTTGGTTCTCCACATTCCCTTTCCCCTGTATGACGCGCAACAAAAGCCACCTAGGGGATGCTGGGAGCCACCACATTCCAATTCCCATAATAACTGCCAAAGGGACACTTGTTGCATACATGTAACGCCAACCAGAAAGAATATTGACTGTAAGACTACCAATTCCATAACCTCCCTGCATAAAATTTGTATTAAATATGTGAGAATAACTTGGTGAACAAACATATTTCAAACGAGAGGAGCATGTCAACTGCTTCACATAAAGCAATTAACATCCAAAACTTCAGAGATTTAAGAACTTACAACCATCCCAAGGACTATGAAGAATTCCTTTAGTGATACCAGCCGTCCGCGTATCTGACTTGGAGCAGTCTCTGCAATATACATCGGAGCCGCATGCATTGCCTAAATGTAAGAAAATACTTCAATTCTCGTCTCAGGAGAGTTGCCTCCGAACAGATGTGTGATTCTTATAATTAGACCGCCAAATGCATACTATACAGCGTAAGATCACTTGGCCTGCATAAGCAAGTTTTTAGATGGCAAACACAAAAGAGGCATGATCAGTCTTACCAGTCCAACCCCAACCCCATACGTAACCCGTCCAATTATCAGAACGGAATAGATTGGTGCTAATGCAGTCACAAGGGCTCCAACGAGAAACAAGAATGCAGCCAAAATCAGCTCCTTTCTTCTTCCTTCCAAAATTCAACAAATCCAAAACTTTAATTTCTTTCACATGCAGACAGAGTATTTCTGCCTACCAGATGAAGAAAGTGGGAAATAAAACCAACCTATAACGTCAGCAATACTAAAAGCCACAATTGAGCCAAATAATGCACCGTAAAGTGAGCCACTGGTCTGCAAAACATTTAATACTATTTTGTAAACAAATTTGTCTTCAGATCGAAAAAGAAAACCACTGATCCAAGAGGGGAGGAGAATAAAAGATATGCAATGACCAGTAATTTGGAGACTCACAACTAAACCAACATCCAATGAGGACAAGTTGTACCATGAAATTCCACTCAATGAAGGCGACTGCAGGAAAGGAAAAAGTATTGTAAGATAACAAAGTCATAGGCTTCTAAAAGAATGTAGACAATTGAAAATAACTTACATGCATGTGACAACAATATACAGAAGAAACCATAGGAAAAAATGGTTTGGCAAGTGTGAAATATCATGATTTAGTTGTGATATATCAGTCCATTGTCTAGAGCTCTATAATATTTAGTCTCTGAAAACATTGACTAAAGACTTGAAAAATCTAGAAAAGTTGAATGATAACAAAATTGTAGGGCTACATAGTTTCAGACAAGTTTAAACTTTACCTGAATTGAAATGGTTGCACAAGAAGTTGCACCGATTTCATAACCATAAAGCAGTCCTCCGAGAGCTGGAAATAAAAACCTAATAATGAAACAGAAACTTCTTAACATGGAAGACAAATCTAAACAAGTGAGCTGCCCTTAAATTCTAACATGCTTAACAGGAAGTTGGCAATAAATGGAGAGAAATAATGAGGTTTGTGCGACCAATCTGTCAATATAGACAAACAAAAAATTCACTGGTCATTCTAACTATAGATGCAGAAATACGAAATGGCAATAGATAAATGAACTAGCTAGAAAAAGAAAACAACCCTAGGCCAAGAGACATAGGTCCAAGCTCCTGAACACGAGTTGTGTTTCCATATGAAATTTACTTGAAAGCTATGCAACGAACCACACACCGCGTTCTAGTTTCCTAGTCAGACTACATATTATGCTAAATGATACACAATATAAACAAACGAAAAACACATCGAAATTGTTCCCCAAGTGTCTTGCAGAAATACATGAGTCTGCAAAATTATACTGATGAAATGAACAATGATGACACAAAGTGGGCTCAAATTGTTAGATTTTGTTTTAAGAACTACCAAACTTGGAAAGAGATGAGAGATCTCACGGGAGGATGGCTGCAACTACAGTGTAGTTTTCTGGGATATGATTATCTTTAATAAGAGGTTCCCTTTCTGTGCTGATCTCACCAGATGACTTACCAACCTACAAAGCATAAATAGTTTCAACAACTTGCCAAAAAACAAAAAAACACTAAGGTAAACAATATCATGAAACCAACAAACCAATTACACAGCATCTGAGATCTAATCTCATGCTCAAAAGATAATTGCATAGGCTGATAGCTAAACCCATTTAAATTTCTCTCAATTTCTTCTCGTAACCGAAGTAGATCCCTAAACAATGAATATAATCAAATGACTCTTAAATACAATACAATAGCAGATTGACTCTATGACTCCGATTTTTAGTAATTTCAGAAATTTCCAGAATATGTCCGATAAAAGTCAAAATCGATCGCAAGAGGTATTTATCCCAAATTGCAAGTCAAGAATCACGAATGGATTACAGATTTTACGCTTTAGATACTGCGAAGTGCGAAGTCTGCAATTCGAAACTCTCTCACACAGTTGAAATCGAACAGTAAATACCATTTTTCTAAGCAAACAAACAGAAACGAACATGGGGGAAACAAGAAAACCAAAAAGACGATGTGAAACCAGAAGTATGACGTATACCTCTCCGAAAACAGAAGATGAAGGTTGCTGCTCGGGATCAAACGCCATAGCTGTGTCTCGATCGATCGAAGAAAAAATGAATTGGGGACTTTGATTCTAGTTCTGGGCTTAGGTTTGTTCAACGAAACCCTTACAATATAAAGAATTCTGGATTTTTGAACATTAACTACTACTACCACTCAAGGACATTGAATTCACTGTTTACAGTAGGTTTACAGACGAGGGAAAAAAGAAAGTTAGGAATAGACGTGGAGGTGGGAAAACGGCATATTCATGCTTCCACTATGACCAAGTGTGAAAATTATATCCGAACTTAGGGACCGAGCTAAAATCTAGTTCAACTTTTGATCTTTTTTAATTTGGGTCAACGATACATTTTCCCACAAAAACTATCATATAGTATCAAATATCTCTTGAACCATGTTTTTTTGTCTATAACCCCACCAAAGCAAAGTTAAAAACCTTAATCCCCAAAAAAAAATGTTTGAAACTTATATCCCACAAAATTAAAGTTCGAAACCTCAGACTCCATAGACTTCGGTTTTCGTTGGTTTAAGACCTTAGTCCCCCGAAAAAAATGTTCGGTTTTAGTTGGTTTAATGTTTACCAATTAACCGTTAACCACCCAAATTCGATACTAAACCAAAATTAAACATGATGACATATAAACCCGACCCGACACTTCTTCTTCTTCCTTATTCTTTCCTTCGTCTTCTTCTCGTCAATTACAAGGATGAGACCACAATGAACGACTTTACTTGCACCACGCTGAAGATTTCATGTAAGTTTGCCTCCATTAACCTGCAGAAATCGCATGTTTTGGGAATCGAACTCATGCCTCCTAGTGTATAACCATTAATTAACCAGTTGGTCACTATACTAAGGCGCCTTCCACAAAATATTACACATTTAGACAAAAGATAAATATAGAAAAAAAATGATTTTTTTTTGGAAATTTTCTATAAAAATAATGATGTGGTGGCTGACGTGGCAGCTGACTCAGCAACTGTGGACGTTTTAGCTGTCGTGGCAGCAAAATCAACACTGTTAACGGTTTAACTAACACCGTTTAGGTCAATATAAGTTCTAGCCATGAGTTCAAAGTTCAGGTTGGTGACGATGACGATCCTTGGAAATTGGAATGGTAAACGAAGTTACCAACCGTTGGATTGGCTCAAGATGAATGTAGATACACACACGATCGATTGATTACAATTCTTGGTTTTTCTAGAAAAATTGCTATTTTAGGCGGTCTAATTTCAAATTTTTTAACTTTATATAATTATCATAATTTCATACCATTCATAGAAACGTTTTGATCCTTGACATTATACTTTGTGTGATGGAAAAATAAATAAATAAATAATTTAGGAACGTATTTTACCATCGTTAAAAAAAAGTATTAGGTAAGGATCAATAGAGGCATGTACCTAATCTAACTCTTGACATATGATTTGTGGTGCGTCGTTGATTAGATTTAGAACCACGGAGAAATGATTGTTTCAGGTAATAGTTTCGAACATGATACGTGCAAGAGCACATGACTAATTTAAGCTTCTAGTATCAGACTTTGTGTTCTTTCTGATGTGTAACAACAACAACAACAATAACACATATGAGTTTCTTAAAGTTAAGCATCTGAAATTTTGTCACTTAAAAATATACTCAAATCCGAATTTAAATGTGCATCTTACTAATTAAGACTTGGTAAGTGAATAAAATGTAGGCATCGCCTTCTCATAAGAATCTCTAATTGTCTCTTTATCTTCCGAGTATGTAATTTTCTCATAAACTGGACATGTCCAACTTCTGTGACAAAACGTTGTGTTGTCAGATTCAATAGCCCTGGATCCAACTGTTACACTCAATTGTTCATGTTTGTCTTGATATGTGTTGAATGCCCATGACAAACAATGTTCCACTTAGCCTGTTATTGACTCAAAAAGGCTCATGTTTCATCAATAATGACCACACTAACTATCCAAGGTATATAGTGGATAAGAAATATAGAAAAGAAAAGTCTGAATAGAATCTAAGTATCTAATTAATCACCGGTCAAGCTTCGAAAATAACATAGAACGCATGCTATCGTTGATGCACCACTACTTAATCAATGAAAACATATAGCAAGTTGTGGTTTCGATAATCAAACCTTGTTGGAAGCAACTCTAAAAAAAACTTTGAATTGAAACGCAATATCAAGTTTTATAGCAGAGATCAGAGAATATATGCCACATGTTGGATTATGGCTACATAGTTAACAACAATGGGATAATAAAAGATGATGTAAGATGCTATAATTACTCAAGAAAACAATTTAAATTTAACCGTAAGATGGCAAGGATATCATTTTGTATGTTAATAATGATCACCAAGAGTTAAGGGCATACGTTAAACAAATGCATAAAAAATTAAGGAAACTCCATTCGGAATCCACAAAGGAGTCTCTTATTACGTTAAAGGATATATCCCCATGCATGTACTATAAGGGACTCTAAACTATATCGATTAAATAACAATGAGAGCTTTTAACACACATATATGCACCAAAGTCGAGGATAAATATTTTTCGAATCAAGAGAGGTTTTAATGATATTGTAAACACATAATGTGATGTGTATTTGTACCAACATGGCAACATCTATGATGAGATCTTAGCATTAAAACCAAAAAGTCATGGCAAATGAGTTGTATTATTTTCTCATCATATAAAATTTTCCAATGCCCAAGATACTAAGACAATAGGATTTTCTCATGTGATGAATGGACAAATACAATGAATACACTGCAAAGACAAAACGTGCATCAATTTTCTAATAGATTGTAAGCTATATAATATCTTTTAGTTTTTGAAAAAATATATATATCAAAGACGGTTTCTCTTACCGCTTTTCAACTAGTCTCATAAAGCATACACACCTAATCTTTTCAACGCCATCAATGATAAATATCCACATATATCATATGCACATTCTCTCAGCTTCAGATATTTATGAATTTTGTTGTGTAATGTACAACAATTCGAGATGAGCATGAGCAAACTACAAAAACAAAATGTTGTCTTTTGTCTTAGGCTTGAACTTGTATGATGTGCGACACTTGTATATTTAAAAAAAAAATGTATTTCTTTTAATTATTAATCGTATATTCGTCAAATAATCAATAATTTGCATTCAAATCATACATGTTTACTATATAATTTGTTAGATGATAACAACACTTTGAAGAAAAAAAATCCAAATTTTGACCAGTACATAATTTAAAACAATTCAATCAATATCAAAACCAAAGACGTAGATGTTCCTCGAGACGATATCGAACATAGATAATCTATTCATCACCACCTGGATAAGATATCAAAGTTGATATCAAGTTTGCACAAAAGATACAATCTCTCTACGGAAACGCGATTCTCGGTGAATTACTGAGTTATGGCGAGTGTAATCAGATTTCAACAACACGTGGTGGTGGTCGAGTGGTAGGTTGATTTGGAATGAGTGAACAACTCTTCCCCCTTGATCGATTCTCCACCGAAACAAAATCACTTATGTTTGGCCAAATAGGATATGAGACTAATGTATAAGTCTCATTTGCAAATCCGGGTGTACGTTTAGTCCGTTGATGGTACATTTTTAGGGGATTAGTCTGAGTTTTTCTATGGATATAAGATTTACCCATGAGTCATCAAAAAAAAAAAAAAAAAACAGGTAGTGGTCGAGTGGTAGGTTGACCTTGGAATGAGTGAACAACTCTCCACCCTTTGATCGATTCTCCACCGAAACCAAATCACTCATGTTTGGCCAAATGGAATATAGAGTTAATGTCTAGGCCTCATTTGCAAACCCGGATGTACGCTTAGCCCGTTGATGGTACATCTCCAAAAAATTAGTTTGGACGTCTCCATGGACCTGAGATTTACACTTGAGTCATAAAAAAAAAAAAAAAAAAACATACAACACGATTACGTATCTTTCTTTCGAAACTTACCTATATACAACGAGCCGAGACAATATGAGTAGTCTTACGACACATGTAATTCATAGAGGTTTGACGGGTGTTTTCAGTCCAAAGGAGATTGAAAAGATGTGTGTTGTTTTAGTATCTAAGATCAACGTTATATCTAACTTGCGATCAATTGTTGGTGTTTTGGGTTTCGTGGCATTTTAGTAATATATAATCTCGATGAAGAAATTGTTCTCAGGAATATAGTTTAGAGATTTCCAAACCTTTGTATAAACATTTGCTCAATAAATACAAAGTTTCATATTTTTTTCACTCAATTCAAGACAGAGGCAAGCATTTTCATATGCACATAGAGGGGAAAATTATCTTTGATCGCTCATGGATTCTTTACACTTACGAGATCTTAATTCGCAATTGTCCCTCTATTTCTCTCTCCTCTCGGATATGTATTCGCAACCGATATAATGTCCGTTAGATGCAAGAGTTGATCTTGCACTTAAGGTGGATATATTAACTTGCAATTTTTAGGGTGAAAATTGATCTTGCAAAAAATAAAAAATTGGCGGATTTTTTTGGGTAAAAATCCAAATAATTATGTAGCATTAACTAAAATTTCCCCGCGAAATTTTAAATTTCTTTTATATACATGAAAGTTATTTAGCAACATTGAATCTATAAAAGTTAAAAAAAACGCATTCCATAAAAAGAAAACTTTTCCTTTATGATTGTTAAATTTAAATCTTTGAAAACTGTTCTGTTTTCTTAAAATCTCTTAAAATGTTTTGTAAAATAGCAGAAAAGGTTGATAAACAAGTAAATTTCAAATTTAAAAGTAATTAATTAGTTAGGGAGGAAAAAAATAATAATAATGAATTAGATAGGAAAGAAGATGAAAACAAATTTCAAAGTCACTCCTTTTCTCCCCGTCCCCTGCGTCAGTTTTAAGCTGTCTTCGAGAACTCTCTCTCTATATATATACTGCCCCCTTTTTTCGCTCTGAGAAACCATCTCTCCTTCTCTCTCTAGATTTTGTCCCCTTCCTTTCTCTCTCCTAGGGTTTTCGTCTCGTTCACTGTTAATAGTCTATCGGAGGGGCTATTTAGCCTCCGAAGATTCTACTGCGACTTTGCACATCTCTCCGCCATGGCGGCCGAGAAGCTGAGAGACTTGAGCCAGCCGATTGACGTCGGTGTGCTCGATGCCACTGTTGCGGCCTTCTTTGTTACCGGATCTAAGGAAGAGGTGGTTCAATTTCTCTGGATTTTTGACTTGTGGTTTCTGGTTCGTTGGAAAATTTTAAGGGATTGGACGATTGATTAGCATATTTTGCGGTTCTGTTTATCGTTGAGCGTCCTGCTGTCGTCTTCTTCTCGATTGGCTTATACGAGTAGGATTTATGACTGTTTCGTTGTTAGGGTTTTAGCACTCTGATACGTCTTTGTTCGTTAGACGCTTAATTTTGGACAATTTGAACCGTGCTTCTACGAGTTTTCAAGCATTGCGAGTTTTTAATCTGGATTTCACTGTCTTAGGGTTTAGTACTGTATTGATGAATTACAGTGGTTTAGTTAGTTGCTCATTGGGTTATTGAGATCTTCCTTTGGTAAACTTAGTCCCTTGTTCTCTCATAGCGTCATCGTTTCCTTGCGTCTGATGTGTGTTGATAGAGTCTCCAGTTCTACGGAGTAGCAGAGGCTGAAAATATTAATTTCCCAATCATATTTGAACTCTGGGTTCGAGGTCATCTGGCAGTGAAAGATCTTGATTTATCAATGTAATATCAACATTTAAAAAGTGATATTTTGTTATAATTGCTTAAGTTTCTGATAAATGAATCTCATAGTTCGGCTTCAATGTCAACATTCACCTCATTTGCATCTGAGTTTCTACCTTGAATTAACCGGCATTGCTCCCAAAAACATGTTCAGAGAGCTGCTGCCGACCAGATTTTGCGGGATTTGCAAGCTAATCCAGATATGTGGCTCCAAGTTGTTCACATTCTACAAAACACAAAGAGCATGGATACCAAGTTCTTTGCCCTGCAGGTTAGTTTCAACATGCTTTTATGTTACCTGGCATAGTGCTATATGCTGTTACTTCGACAGATGTAGTTCAGGCAATGTTTGATATTGTGCAATGTGTATAGTGTAAGTCAACAATTAAATATGATGTATGATATTTAGTTCAATTCAATTGTTAAGTATGTTTTCTTCCAAACAGTAAAACAAATTATTTTCGAACAATCAAGTTGTTAGGCTCTGGCATCTGTTACTTTGACCTAAGCAGTGCCCCACTGTTGCTGAAAATGTTTGATTTGTTAGTTTCAGATATGAGTATACGCATTGATTTGTCTTTAGATTAAATTGATCAATGAGTATTATGCAGTGAGATCCCAAGTTATTGTCTCATTTCTTTTAGAGAAAATTTGGCAAAGGCATATGCTTATGCAGAATGGTTATTGCTTCTAAAATCTTCGGCATATTTATCTGCTTTTATTAATCACCAGTAATTCCTGAAGTCGTTCCAAGTTTTCTTATCCAACTATCGATTAAAACTGTTATTTTGAGGTACTTGACAAACAAATAATCGTTTGGCATCCACTCTCAGGTTCTAGAAGGTGTTATTAAGTACAGATGGAATGCACTGCCTGTTGAACAACGAGATGGAATGAAAAATTACATCTCGGAGGTCATTGTTCAGGTATTTACTTTTGGAGGCTTTAATTTGTTCTATGGATAAAACTGGGAAGCTAGGCTAACTGCTTTGACAATGGAATTTACCTTGCAGCTCTCGAGTAATGAAGCGTCTTTCAGATCAGAAAGGCTCTATGTCAACAAGTTAAATGTCATCTTGGTTCAGGTATATGTAGCACTGCCTGATAATATCCAATGCATTTGCTTAGTTGCTGTTTCTGTTATCTATTTGGTTTCGGTAGCTAATGCTTATGGATTTGGTTCCAACCCATAGGCACATTCCGATCCATTGACTTTTTAGATCTTCTGGGATAACATATATTGTATACATGCGCAGATAGTGAAGCATGATTGGCCGGCAAAGTGGACAAGCTTCATTCCTGATCTCGTTGCCGCTGCTAAAACTAGCGAAACTATCTGCGAAAATTGCATGGCCATTTTGAAAGTAAGAATCTTTTTATGATTTGGTAATCAGTTCTCACTGGAAAGTGAAACAATAACATTTATTCCTTTGTTAGCTCCTAAGCGAAGAGGTTTTTGATTTCTCAAGAGGGGAGATGACTCTGCAGAAGATTAAAGAGCTGAAACAATCTCTCAACAGGCATGTCAGACTTTTTGAGAATCTTATAGTTTGTGAAATATTAACTTTTCAAACTATATTAAGTATCTTGTCTATGCTGGTTAAGCGATGTCGTAGCTATCATTTATTTACCTTTTTGTGTATTTTTATGTGCAGCGAGTTTAAACTCATTCACGAATTATGCCTATATGTCCTGTCAGCATCTCAAAGACAGGATCTTATACGTTCAACACTGTCTGCGTTGCATGCCTATCTTTCCTGGATTCCATTGGGCTATATTTTTGAGTCTCCTTTGGTAGTGTACTTAAAATAAGATAGATATTGATGTTAAGTGATACCGAAATTATGTTCTTCTGATATCTGTTCTGGTTGTTTACAGCTTGAGACCCTCCTTAAATTTTTTCCTGTGCCAGCATATAGGAACCTCACTCTTCAATGTCTGACTGAGGTACTTCAGTTTTTTTAGTTCAGCTCCCTATTGTCAATTGAGTGTATAACTATAATTTACTATTTGCTCGAATTTTGTCTGCCAGGTTGCAGCTCTTAATTTTGGGGACTTCTACAATGCCCAATATGTCAACATGTACACCATATTTATAGGGCCGTTGCGGGTATATTAGCTGTCTTTTTCTGTTGCTTCTATTTATTTTATTGTCTTTTTGTTCATTGAAATTCTGTTTCCTTCTAGTTTCATTTCTATTAGTTAATGTAGTAATTTTGGTCTACTTTATGCTGGTCTTGGCTTCTTGCCTTATGCTCTACACTTGTCCTCATATTTGCAGACAATTCTCCCACCGAGTACAAATATCCCTGAGGCATATTCAAACGGAAGTGGTGAAGAACAAGTAAGTATTTTCTGTGAACTTGGTTTCGAGGCTCGTTGGTTTGAACAACTTATCAAGGTTATGACGGTGTGTCTTTTGTCATCTTTAGGCATTTATCCAGAACCTGGCACTGTTTTTCACTTCGTTTTTCAAGGTAAATCTTTTTCTTTGTTAGAGTTAAATATCTCATGATGGGTTTCTGGAATTCTGGATATGTATAATGATGGTTTACGGGTTGTGTTTTAATGCTTCCGGCACTCCTCATCAAATGCTTAATTATTTCGTTATCTCTGCATTTTTTATGCAGTTTCATATACGAGTCCTAGAATCAGCGCCCGAAATTGTCGCTTTATTACTTGCGGGTCTGGAATATCTCATCAATATATCATACGTTGATGACACTGAAGTATTTAAGGTATGTAAACTGCCATTGCCAATATTATTGTTGTTAATACAGTTTACATTTTCCCCTTAGTTTTATGCGCTTTGAAATATGACGGTTTCTGCTTGCGTGTGGATTGAGCAGGTTTGTTTGGACTATTGGAACTCGTTGGTTTTGGAACTGTTTGATGCACATCATAATTCTGACAACCCTGCAGTAAGTGCAAGCCTGATGGGATTACAGGTAGGATGGATTCCTTGACTAATACGTATCATTTTTTATTCTTACATAGTTACATAAGGTCAATATTATAGTTGTATATTGTATTAGTTAAAATTTCCTTGCTTTGATTTGGTTACTAACCCTGAACTTTACCTGCATATTCCCAGATGCCTTTCCTTCCTGGTATGGTTGATGGCCTTGGTGCTCAAGTCATGCAGCGGCGTCAACTTTATTCTAATCCAATGTCCAAATTAAGAGGGTTAATGATTAACCGCATGGCAAAGCCAGAAGAAGTGCTTATTGTTGAAGATGAAAATGGGAACATTGTCCGTGAAACTATGAAGGACAATGATGTTCTTGTCCAGTATAAGGTACCAATTTTTGTCCAGTTCATATTGATCTTCTTCAGTTCATATGTTAGATATATACCAGCAGTTCCATGAATTCAGGGAAACTTTGATTTTATTTGAATCCTACTCTTTTGCTATCCTCTTTGATGTTTTTTTCCCATTTCTTGTTTCAACAATTGCAGATAATGCGGGAGACATTAATCTACCTCTCACACCTTGATCATGACGATACGGAGAAGCAGGTACAGTGTGACCATGATGATACAAGTCTATGCATATTGATTTGTGAAATATATTGAGGATTAGCAGTTGGAGGGTTATGATCAAATTATATGGTGTTTATGAAATGAGTATTTTAAGTTTTTTTTTCAAGGGGAAACTATCAGTAGTACCCTAAATTTAGCAATTTTAGACATGCGTTTTACTGGTACATATGTAAGATGTCTTAAGTCTGTTTCATGCTGTTGTGGTGATGTAAACTTCTGATTGTCCCTTTAAAAGATGTTGAGGAAGCTAAACAAGCAATTGAGCGGGGAGGAATGGGCATGGAACAATTTGAATACTTTGTGCTGGGCTATTGGGTCTATTTCTGGATCTATGGCAGAAGATCAGGTAAAATTTTGCTAGAGCTCAGCCTGATTCCTTTTGTCTTTTCTTTTTCAAAAAAACGGAAATTCTTGTTTCTGATGCAGTTACTTGGCGTCTATTTGCTAGTATACCATATTCGTTGGAGTGTCAACCTTAATGTTAATTGTTTTCTCGCTCATTAGCCCAGCCCCCCCACCCCACATTTCATGATTTATCAGTGCTTGACTGCTCCTTACTGTGTTCTGGGACGGTGTGCTCAACCTTGATAACAAATTAATTGAGCTCCATGTTTTCTTTTTCTTTTTTTCTCAGGAAAACAGATTTTTGGTGATGGTCATTCGTGATTTGTTGAATTTATGTGAAATTACCAAAGGAAAAGACAATAAAGCTGTTATTGCTAGCAACATCATGTAAGTTTGTTCCTTCATATTCTGAAATATATTGTGCTGCTGAATTTCTGCCTAGGTTGCTGTACTTCTATTATGTTGTATATTCTATGTTTCGCGAAGCCGAATTAGATCTATGCATACTTAACTGAAATTCTGGGAGGTTTATTTATCTATTTTTTTAACTCTGGCCTCTCTGTTCTGCTTTGGCGTTGTTGCAGGTATGTCGTTGGCCAGTACCCAAGGTTCTTAAGGGCCCATTGGAAGTTTTTGAAGACAGTTGTGAATAAGCTGTTTGAATTCATGCATGAGACACATCCTGGTGTTCAGGTAGCGCTCCCAAACTTTAAATTTTTCTGGGATATAGTTTTCCAGGTAGAATCACAGATTAAAAATTGTATGCTCATCTGCTCAAGCTAGCATCTCACTCTTTTTTGGTCTGAGTATTCGTGCATAGAGTTTGCATATTTCTAACTAAAAATTGTATACTTATGTTGCCTTTTCAGGATATGGCCTGTGATACATTCTTGAAAATAGTTCAGAAGTGCAAGCGTAAATTTGTTATTGTTCAGGTTTGTATCACTATGTTCAATTCACCTTTTTATTCTTCCATTTTCTTCTGAATGAGGTCCTAGTTATAATTCATTGCACTTTCAGGTTGGAGAGAATGAGCCATTTGTATCTGAACTTCTGTCAGGCCTTGCAACAACTGTTCAAGATCTTGAGCCTCATCAAATTCACTCATTTTATGAATCTGTAAGTTTCCAGATGCATTTTTGGTTTGCCAATCAGAGCTATTTCTCTGTTGTGACTTGTGATTTCATGGTTTCTCTCTCTCCAGGTTGGTAATATGATCCAAGCAGAATCAGATCCTCAGAAGAGAGATGAATATCTACAGAGGTTGATGGCACTCCCAAACCAGGTATGTTAATTAAAAATGTGGCTGCTAAGCTTTTGTTTACATAGCTGGCTAAAACTGTTTCGTTTTATAATGTAGAAATGGGCAGAAATCATAGGACAAGCACGCCAAAGTGTAGAGTTCCTCAAGGATCCAGGTGTGATACGTACAGTGCTTAATATCCTACAGGTCTGATTTCTTACCTATTCTTCATTATGCATTATTATATCATCACGTTAAAATTTAACAGTTGAGTTTGTGCATCTGCTGGTGTTTAGATAAATGATTTTATTGCTATTGACATGTGTTTTTTCATGCAGACTAACACTAGTGCTGCTACTTCACTGGGAACATACTTCTTATCCCAAATTTCCTTGATATTCTTGGATATGTTGAACGTATACAGGTAAATTCATGATACATTATTATAGCCTCTAATAGTTATAGCACTTCTTTTGTTATATTTATTGGGTATTCATTTTATTTTCTCAACTGCTGCACCAGAATGTACAGTGAGCTTGTGTCATCCAGCATTACTGATGGGGGGCCATATGCTTCCAAGACATCTTTTGTAAAACTCTTAAGGTTTGGATGTCTTTATGCACCAGAGACACGATTCTTGATATCTATATATGAAAAACTGGAATAATTTTGTACTGTTATGCTTTGCTGTACAGATCTGTTAAGAGGGAAACCCTTAAGCTGATAGAAACCTTTTTAGACAAAGCTGAAGACCAACCGCACATTGGGAAACAATTTGTTCCTCCAATGATGGAATCGGTACTTGGTGACTACGCAAGGAATGTGCCTGATGCTAGGGAATCAGAAGTTCTTTCACTTTTTGCAACGATTATAAACAAGTATGCCTCTTATTGGTTGATGTGTGCCGTAATAATTATGGATGTGTACCATCTGCATCATTCTGGAGTGTTTTCTTCCTAATCATATGATCTATGCATATATTCAAGAATTATTGCTGCAAGATTTGATTCGGAACTTTACTTCCCATAAAGCTGGAATGATTTTGATTTGTTCTTTCAGGTACAAGGCAACAATGTTGGAAGACGTGCCTCACATATTTGAAGCTGTTTTCCAGTGTACATTGGAGGTAACCAAATTTATGGACCATGTTTTTTGTTATCTCTTCACACTCGCACTACAGCTGTTAACATAAATGATGAGATTTGGCACTTTCACTGTAGTTGAGAAGTTAAATCATGTTTTCACCTACCTTAGGGAGGGTCTTTTTGAATGATTTTTTTGTGGCTTGATTCCTTACTTCGCTCCTTTATTCCTCACAGTAATGTTAAGTAATTGGCGCAGTATGTGATTGTGATTGACGGGGTGAAAAAAACTTACATTGAGGTCTTATATATGCTTTGTATACTTCATTGACAATTTCCATCCTTCTGCAGATGATAACTAAGAACTTCGAAGATTATCCGGAACACCGCCTCAAGTTTTTCTCATTACTCCGTGCTATTGCTACATTTTGTTTCCCTGCCTTGATAAAGTTATCAAGTCAGGTTGGTGAATATATTTTCGCATATTTTTTTCCCTTCACGTGATCTAAGGAGCCTATGGCCTTATTTCTAAGTCTTGTCTCATTATTCTCTAATCTTCCTTACTGTCTTGCCATTTTGCATCAGCAACTGAAGCTAGTGATGGATTCAATTATCTGGGCATTTAGACATACTGAGAGAAATATTGCTGAAACTGGGCTTAATCTTTTGCTTGCGATGCTGAAAAACTTTCAGGTTTGGTGTTTATTTTCCTTCTTTTAGCTCTTTGGTTTGTGGCATTTAATATTTCCTAACGTTTTACTTCTGATTGTGGCAGCAATCGGAGTTTTCTAATCAATTCTTCCGGTCATACTTTATACAAATCGAGCAAGAAATATTTGCTGTTTTGACTGATACCTTCCATAAGCCTGGCTTCAAGTTGCATGTGTTGGTGTTGCAGCAACTGTTTTGCCTGGTAAAAACATCTCTTCTCTCATGTTATCTTATTTATTGTTGGCCTAAGTAATCGTTTGCTTGGTTGTATGCGCTTAGACGTTCATTGATTATTTATTTCAGGTTGAGAGCGGTTCTTTGACAGAACCTTTGTGGGATGCTGCAACCGTACCTTACCCGTATCCGAACAACGCTGCCTTTGTTCGTGAATACACCATCAAGCTATTGAGCTCTTCATTCCCCAACATGACTGCAGCAGAGGTAAAGTAGAAACTAAAACAGTTTTCATGTTGATTCCTCCTTCTTTTTTATTTGTTTTGTTCAAGATTCCTCTTCTTTCTCAAATCTGATATTGAATATCAATAAATATACAGGTCACACAGTTTGTGAATGGACTTTACGAGTCTAGAAATGACCCATCTGGATTTAAGAATAATATTCGTGA
Source organism: Eutrema heterophyllum (assembly GCA_002933915.1). Lineage (NCBI taxonomy): Eukaryota > Viridiplantae > Streptophyta > Magnoliopsida > Brassicales > Brassicaceae > Eutrema > Eutrema heterophyllum. The sequence goes on along the minus strand of PKMM01047552.1, from coordinate 1,354,119 downwards.
CTTCCTTGTACAGTCTAAGGAATTTTCCGCTCAGGTAATTAATTAAGTTATCTTTCACGAATCCATTCAATTGGTATTATTAAAAAGGTCAAAAACTAATAGCCAAAGCTAATTTGTTGGATATTAATGTTCAGGATAACAAAGATCTCTATGCTGAGGAAGCAGCTGCGCAGAGAGAGCAAGAGCGTCAAAGAATGCTTTCGATTCCTGGGCTTATTGCTCCTAATGAGATTCAAGACGAGATGGTGGACTCGTAAAATCAATAAGGCTGCTACAAGAAGAAGCTTTCCCGATTTCCTTCCTTGGTTTGGGAAATAGGAAACAGCTGATGAGGGACTTTAATTTCCCCGACTGTATCTCTGCTCCCTTTTTTCGACAGCCTTCCCAGTAATTCGACTTGATTTTGAGTATTGGAAAAGCTAAGAAAATATATAGAGATCTTTGGGGGTAAATTAGTGTCATTAATTGGGCTTTAATGTAGATTTAAACCTTAGGGCTCTTCTCTAGTTACATGGTTGGCTGATTTTTTTATTTGCTTCAAGCATTAGACCTTTTTCGGGTGTTTTTGTTTTTCTTACTCAGTGATTCGTGTTTTAGGTGCAAAAACATTGTTTAACTCTATTATGAGTTACCTTTAATAGAAAGTGTTCTTTTATTCATTTGTTATATCCAAATTTAAACTGGTACTACTTCGCCCAACAACACTTGGGAATTCTCAGTGGAGCTTCCTTTCGCAGAGACAGCTTCGTGTGCTTGTTCTTTAAGCTTCTTAGCATTATCCTTCATCTTTTTACCATCATGTTGAACCAAAACTCGATCCAAACACTTCTCAAATCCATCTTTTGTGAAAACTCCATTGATAATCGCTATTCCAATCTCCCAAACAACTTCCACTGCTCTTCCGTTAAGTCTCTGATCCCCAAAAAACGGCCTGCAAATCATTGGTATACCTCCCATCACACTCTCCAACACCGAGTTCCATCCACAATGCGTCACAAACACACCCGTTGCCTCGTGTTTCAGCAATTCCACTTGTGGAGCCCATGGAACCACCATCCCCTGCTCTCTTGTCCGTTCCAAAAACCCTTTTGGTAGATGAACCATGTTCTTCTCCTTAAGCGACCAAACAAACGGCACTTTGCTCGATTCCAATCCTTCTGCTATCGCCACAAGCTCTCCAGGAGGCGGCGTCATGACCGTACCAAAGCTAATGAACGCTACAGAAGCAGGGGACCGCTTCTCAATCCAAGCCAAGCAGCCGTGAGGATCGTGCACTAGTGTCTCTGTTTGAGATGTAGCAGATGATAACGCGAGAGGACCAATGTTTAGGTAACGTTTGAATTCCGATTTGAGGTTTTTGGTCAATGCAAGATCAAATTCTTCAAAGGAATTGACTAAAACCGCAGTGGCACGAGGTAAAGCAAGACCCATTTGGTGCGACGTGTTTGAGAAAACAGAGTATAGATTCCCAAACACAACACCTTCTGGTGTGTCTTTGACTCTGAACTTCTCCATTCCTGAGATAAACCCTAACGTCTCCTCCATACGCCCATCTACTTCTGTTGATTAGGATGGAATCAAATCATTGCCACAATTACATATAAATTATTAAGGGTGGGCAATCCGGTTTCCGGTTTGGTTTCGATTCAGTTTTTTCGTTTTTATAAAAACTAAAATCATAAAAAACCATATAGTGATTTGATTTGGTTTACAAGATTTTGGTTTAAATGTATATATAATTACAATGTAAAAATTTCAAATAAATTTCGGTTTGGTTCCGTCGGTTTTACAGGTCCCCAATAACATGCACATTTCTACCAAATCCATGATTTTCTAAACCTTTGTTTCGTCTTTTAGCTAGTTTTCCTTTAGTTTGCATATTTATGATAAATCACAATTGTTGCAACTGGGAAGCATTCAAAAGTTGTACTGTAATTTACCTTCGACACCGATGGTTTCTCTGATAAGATCTGTGTAGAGATGAGCGGAGAGCGAATTTGGTCCGGCGGTCCAGAACGCAACCCATGTAGGCTTCATCTCCGCCGCCATATCAGCCGCGAACCAGAAGAACGCATCCGTTAACATGCACTTCACTTTCCTACCGACCTCCATCTCCGCCGACGCGATTTCTCTCCGGTAATTCTCCGGCGCTGCTTCGAGAAACAGATCGAGCGCCTCCAGGGGCCTCCCGGCAAACGTATCCCTCCAGAACACCGTCGGCGACGTCGTGGACTCTGATGTTCGCCGGAAGATCGGCGTCGGAGGAGGAGAATAACGACGAGTTGGTCTGCACGGTAGTAAAGAAAGAGAAGAAGGTGGTCGGAGCGGCGGAGGCGAGACGGCAGGTGACGGCGAGGAGAGGGGCGGCGTGAGTGCCGAAGGGGTAAGCGAGAACTGCCACGTGGGATTCTCTGGTTGGCTCGGAGGGTTATGTGGCCATGATGAAGTATAGGAACTAGGAAGAGCTCGTGACGTTGGTTATTCTCTCTAGAAGAAGGATATTTAACTAAATTTTAATTAGAGATAAACTGATCTCAGATCAGCTTAAAAACAAATCCGAATGACGAAAAAGCAGCCATATCTGAATTAAACTAATAAAAGTTTGGATAATCCATAAACTCTGTTTTTTATTAGTTTAATTCAGATATGGCTGCTTTTTCCTTCCCTTTAAATATTAGACCTTTTTCGTGTTTTTTTTTTTTGTTTTTCTTACCAAGTGATTCGTGTTTTAGATGCAAGCCATTTTTAACTCTATTTTTGTTACCATTAATAGAAAGTGTTCTTTTTATTTATCCAAAGTCTTTTTAAATTAACCCATATAATAATAATGTTCAGAACTACATGATCAAACCATCCTTCTGATATTCTCAAAGGATTAAAGGAGCTTCCTTTCGAAGAGACAGTTTTTTGGGCTTCTTGTTTAAGCGTCTTAGCAATATCATTCATCTTCTTTAACTCTATTTTTATTACCATTAATAGAAAGTTTGTTTTTTTTTTTTTGGTTTATCCAAACTCAGTTTGAATTAAATCAAAATGTTCACAACTGCATCCAACAATCCTTTGAAATTCTCAAAGGAACTTCCTTTCGTAGAGACAGCTTCGTGTGCTTGTTCTTTAATCTTCTTAGCATTGCCCTTCATCTTTTTCCCATCATCTTGAACCAAAACTCGATCCAAACACTTCTCAAATCCATCTTTTGTAAAAACTCCATTGATAATCGTCATTCCAATCTCCCACACAACCTCCACTGCTCTTCCGTTGAGTCTCTGATCCCCAAAAATCGGTCTGCAAATCATCGGTACACCTCCCGACACGCTCTCCAACACGGAGTTCCATCCGCAATGCGTCACAAACACACCCGTTGCTTCGTGTTTCAGCAGTTCCACTTGTGGGGCCCATGGAACCACCATCCCCTGCTCTCTTGTCCGTTCCAAAAACCCTTTTGGTAGATGAACCATATTCTTCTCCTTAAGCGACCAAACAAACGGCACTTTGCTCGATTCCAATCCTTCTGCTATCGCCACAAGCTCTCCAGGAGGCGGCGTCATGACCGTACCAAAGCTAATGAACGCTACAGAAGCAGGGGACCGCTTCTCAATCCAAGCCAAGCAGCCGTGAGGATCGTGCACTAGTGTCTCTGTTTGAGATGTAGAAGATGATAATAACGCGAGAGGACCAATGTTTAGGTAACGTTTGAATTCCGATTTGAGGTTTTTGGTCAATGCAAGATCAAATTCTTCAAAGGAATTGACTAAAACCGCAGTGGCACGAGGTAAAGCAAGACCCATTTGGTGCGACGTGTTTGAGAAAACAGAGTCTAGATTCCCAAACACAACACCTTCTGGTGTGTCTTTGACTCTGAACTTCTCCATTCCTGAGATAAACCCTAATGTCTCCTCCATACGCACATTGACTTCTGTGTATCAAAACGTATTAAAAATCATTACCACAAATACATGTAATCACTACACATTCTTCAAATCACGAATTTGTTAACCATTCCTCTTTTAACTCATTTTTCTCTAATTGCATATTTAATGGCTTAAGGACAAAACCACAAGTGGTCATTTGAAGAATTGCATTCAATTTTTTTGTAGTAACCTTTGACACCGATGGTTTCTCTGGTGAGATCTGTGTAGAGGTGAGCAGAGAGCGAATTTGGTCCGCCGGCCCAGAACGCAACCCAAGTAGCCTTCATCTCCGCCGCCATATCCGCCGCGAACCAGAAGAACGCATCCGTTAGCATGCAATTCACTTTTCTACCGACATCCGTCTCCGCGGCGGAGATCGTTCTCCGGAAATTCTCCGGCGCCGCCACGAGAAAGAGCTCCATCGTCTCCTGTGGTCTCCCGGCGTATCCCTCCGGAACGCCGTCTGCGACGTCGTAGACTCGAACGTTCACCGGGCGATCTGCGGCGGAGGAGGAAAATACCGACGAGTTGGATTGCGCGGTGTTGAAGAAGGAGAAGACAGTGGTGGGAGCGGCGGATGCGAGAAGGCGCGTGACGGCGAGGAGAGGAGCGGCGTGAGAACCGAAGGGGAAAGCGAGAACTGCCACGTGGGAGACGCAGATTGAATCTTTGGCCATGGTGAGAAGCGAGTAACGAAGGAGGCAACGCAAAGAGAGAGATTAAATAGGAAAATGGAGGATGAATCACTCTCTCTCTCTCTCTAATTTTGGTCAACAAAGAACTTTCTTACACAATTTAATTTTAATTAGAGATGAACTTTTATATTTTCCGAATATATTGACGAAAATTAAGCAGCTTCTTCTATATAGGATTTTCAAAAGGCTGTTCTATTTTTTGGTATACAGAATTCTCAAAAACTTACGTTTATTTGACCTAAAAAAAAAACATATTATTTTCCTTATTAGAGAATTGATTTGCAAAATGGACTGTTTGTACGTTTTGGTAAAACTATTATTTTTATCTTTTAACCGGAGATTAATTAGTTTTATTTTAAGTAATTAAATCAAACAAAATAGAACATTTGATGATTGAATTTTTCCACCAAAAATTTAATTATCATTACATGTTTCAACTTTCAAAATCTCTAGCAGTAGGAAGATTAGCATGAGGTTTGTCGAACGTACTACGTAGTAGTTAATGTTCAGTTATATAATGGACCAAATTCTACTATTTAATTTTTTTTGGTGGTGATAAAATAATACATTTGTTTTGGTAGGTAAAATTCGTGGTTCATGGAACTTCTCGTACAGACTGATACGTGTTCCACGTTGGAAACCCTAAACTCAAACTTCATAATTTGTCGGAAAGCTAAAATAAATAATTTTTATAGTTGGGGCCGTAAACTTTCGTTTCTAGAAGGGGAATCCGATAATAAGTGTCCATCAAAAAATATGGTGCAAAAGGTTTTTTTGTTTTTTGTTTATTACGGATAGGTTTGCACATTCTTAATTGGCCTAATATATGACAAACAAAAGCGAACTTTTTTAGATAACAGGTGTATTATATTTATGACACTCTTAATTAAATGTCTCCTACTCCTCTTAGAGTAGTTAGTCTTCTTTCTTGATTCTCATTATAGTGTGTACTTAGAGGAGTAACAGGAGAAATTAATTAGGCTGTTTGAAGCTCATATATAATTCATAAATATCGACGCGAAGCTAATTAAAGATTATGGATAAATTACCAATAGAAACTAGGGAAAGAAAGTTTCTAATCGGAGCCAATCAGCCCATATAGTTTGGGCCGCGAAGCCGATAATTATTAACATATGGTAATATTATATTCCATAGAAACGAGAGAATGTCGGAAGTAACAATAATAATTTGAAAAGAAAATGAAAATCAATGGAATATGAATATTCAGTTGAAGACTTCCTCCTGAAATCCTTTGGACCGAACGAACGCCCAATTATTCCCTTCAATCTCTCTGAAATTTCTTCACCTCCTCCTCGAAATCGATCTTCGTCGCCTGATTTTCTCTGCGATTTCTCTGTCTGACTCGAATATAAGGAAAAACTAATTTCGGAGCGTTTTTTTGGTCTCAAAGCGATGGGTCAAGCTTTTCGTAAGCTATTCGATACTTTCTTCGGCAATCAAGAAATGAGGGTAAACTCATCATCTCTCGATTTCATATTCTTTCTTTTGTGCGTTTCTGTGAAATATCTCCATCATTTCCTGGGTTTTCTTGACTGGATCTCGTATGATTTGTCGTTCATCTGTTGGGTTTTAGTCATAGCTTTTATCATCCATGTTTTGGAATTTAATCGTATTCTTGTCTTGTCTAGCTTTCTCTCTCTCTCTCTCTCTCTTTTGTTCTTGTGTGCTTGAAATCTTGTAGACCCATTATTACATTTTGGTGAGATTCATCATGAAACAAATTGATGGTTGATTCTTGTCTCTTACTAATCATACATATCTGTTTCAATCTGTGGCATGATGAACAGAATTGAAGAAATGTTTTTGAATCGTGTTTTTTTTTTTATGCCTGTCAATTTTGCGATGATGTCATTGTCAGGTCGTTATGCTGGGGCTGGATGCGGCTGGCAAAACAACTATTCTCTACAAACTTCACATAGGAGAAGTTTTGTCAACTGTTCCCACGATTGGTACGCCTGTGTGATTTTTTGCCCATTTCTTACGAATATTTCAGAACCTGTGTATTGTAATAGCTGTGTTTATTATTCTTGTTCTCATCGGCTAATTAGTGGGATTGATTCCTTGGTTTTGGAACAAAATTTGGAGCTGTTAGATTCATTCTATTAAGACATTACATTCTGAATCCTGTCTGTGAATTTCTCTTAGTGTCATATGCTGTTTTGATACTTGGTGTGTTATCGGTTCTTCCAAGAGTATACTTTTGTATGATCATTGTTCCCTTTGGTTGCTTGGAATATATGTTTGCCGACAGTTTAAAACTTTGTTACGCAGGATTCAATGTTGAGAAAGTTCAGTACAAGAATGTGATGTTCACAGTTTGGGATGTTGGTGGCCAAGAGAAACTGAGACCTCTTTGGAGGCATTACTTCAATAATACTGATGGACTTGTATGTATATACTCCTCTAGCTTTGTGCTTTCATTCAGATACTTAACTTTCAGGTTGCCAATCTCTATGTCGGCATGTGTTATTCTCATATGTGATAATGATATTGCAGTATTATATGCTGCTTGGCCAACCTTGAGATCTTTGTCCATCTTTATTGATTTATTGTATAATCTGTACTCTTAACATGCGCTTGCAGATATACGTGGTAGACTCTTTGGACCGAGAGAGGATTGGGAAAGCAAAGCAAGAGTTTCAGGTTTTTTATCTTAAAATTTGCAGAAGACATTACGTATACTCTCTGGATAGTTCCTTAACCTGCTCTCTGATTTATCCAGGAGATCATAAAAGACCCATTCATGCTCAACAGTATCATTCTGGTGTTTGCAAACAAACAAGACATGGTAAAATCGAGCTTCAGTGTTTTTTTGTTTGGGCTTGTTTTTCGTCTATGTTTATTATTCCTCAATACACTTCCTTTAATTCCTGCTGAATATTAGAGAGGAGCCATGTCACCGAGAGAAGTATGTGAAGGGTTAGGCTTATTTGATCTCAAGAACAGGAAATGGCACATACAAGGAACTTGCGCCCTTCGTGGAGACGGGCTTTATGAAGGCTTGGACTGGTTATCATCTACGCTTAAAGATGTCAAAGCCGCTGGATTCACGTCCATTGGACCCTCGTTTTAACTCTTTCAGGTAATATAAAGACTTGAGAACCCGCCAAGCTAATCAGTACAAAAATTCCAAGTCTCATAACCTTGATCTTGAAAATGTCTTTTCTCCTTGCAGGTATTAAAACAGTAATCACGAAATCAGAATACTTTTGTTAAGGAAAGAATTATCTTCTCATGGTGGCACTATTATAGACTCAATTAGGCTACTTTTGGATTTTTGGATCATGCTGCCATGAGAGCTTCATTGTATATTCTGCTGAAGAAAAATTGTACCATCTGAAAACCTTCCCTTTGGGGTCATCCTTGTCCAATTTGATATCCTGAGTTTATTTTTATAACAAATAAAAATTTTCATATATATATATTTTTTCTCGTAATATTTGGTTTTTGGGTGGATTCACAGGCAATTCAATTTAAAATTGCTTCATGTTATGCAGAATATAGATTGTTAGATAATTACCTAACACAACTTAAAATTTGTATTCTTAGTAAAGAGTTATATTTTTATACTCTTATTATAGAGATTAACACAATGCTGTCATCGTTACACTTTCCTCAAGAATGGTCAGGGTGTTTAGATATAAAGGAAAGAGACAAAGACTCTTTGGGTGGTGAAGCTTACGCGCTGAATCTGCGCGTGGTTGCTAATAAGTGATGGCGTTTTATCAGTCCGCGTAAGTAATAGACAAACGACGTCGTTTCCATCGCTAATCCAATGGTACTTTGGACCAAGGCCCATTAAAAAGGCCCTGACCCAACATTAAAACACAATCTATGATTTTGAGCATCAACCTTATATATAAACCAAAACGCCAACCTTCTTTAAAACTAATATAGTGAAAACATCAAGATCCAAGAACATCTCTTCTCCTAGAACAAACATTATATTCATGTTTAAACTCTTGTCTCTTGAGGCATAAGGTTCAAGGCAACCGCGTATCTCCCTCCTCTGCAGCCATTGAATCCGATGATGGTTTTGCAGCAGCTAGAGAAGAAAATTGACAACTCAAGATGATAAACAAAACATGTCCAAGAAATGATAAAAAAAGAATAGAAGAGTTGAGAAAATACAGAAACTAGTCAGATGTGACATCAGTCAATCACCGTGGCTTGATGAACCTTTTAAAAAAAAACAAATAAAAGTTTTTTTTTTTTTAAGGTATTTGGTATAAAAATTTTTTTTGTTACACGACAACTTGTACTTTTAAAATAAAAATTTAATTTAGGTATTGAAGTATATATTTTTTTTTTGTCATCATTTTGGGCCACAACAGACCGGCCTAATAGCCAAATACTCCCACACATGAAGAACATGTAGAGTAGTTATAAAAGATTCTTTGCTATTTTGTCACTTTTTCAAAACACAGATATTGTAAAGCGTTAGAAAACTAAATATCACTTTGTGTACTGTATAAGAGTTGACTTTTCAGTTGTCCATGTACAGTACTGCGCGAAAGCAAACTCTGTATAGCACACGCGTTTATAACAGCACGGATAAAATGGTCATTTATTATAGAAAAAACAAAAAAAAGTGTTAGAAAACGGAGAGTTTTCAAAAAATATCCACTATGCAAAATCTTCTAGTTATAAACTATTGATAAGGTCAACATTGTAAGTTAGTTTAGAAAAGAGTAGTTTCCAAAAAAAAAGAATGTGTTGTTTTCAAAATTTAACCTCATTTTAGTGTAGTAAAATTCCCTTATTGGAATTGTCCTGCATCGCACTTTGAAAAATATTGTAAAGTAATATATAAGGTTCATCATAAGTCATTCATTACCAATTAATTTTGAATTGAAAATCCATTAATTTTAAATGGTATAAGAGGGGTTCTAATTTTTTGATTTTGGGACCATCCATGAATGTTCAATTATAGATTATCGCATATGGGAAGTTGAGAAATCAGTAAAACAATATATAAGGTTTTTAAAAATGTTAATTACAGCCATTAATTGTCAATCTGTTTTAACTTGGAAATCCATGGTTTGTAAAAAAAATACTAACGTAGATGTGTGGATCTGACTCTAAAATCCGAAGAAAAAATGGATTTTGACAGAATTTTAGAATCCGAAAAACCGATTTGTTTTGAGCCAGCTACACCTACATGGTCAAGTCTCGGAACAATTTTTTTTTTTTTTTGTCTGTTTGTGTGTGTATTTTTTCTTAATTACTTCGTTTGTTTGTGTATTTATAAAAAGACAGCAGATTTGTAACTTTAGCGTTGGTTAGCCTAATCGTAAATTGTTTCTGGCCGAATTTGGGTCCTTGGGCCTGAAATTAAACATGTAGGCTCCGATTGCTCCGATCGATTCACCAGATTACATTTTAAATTGAAATTATTAGGCTAAAAGTGGCTCGATAATTATTCATTTTAATAGAGACTTATACAAACCCAACATAGGCCCAACAAGAAGTCTCTCTCTTTTGTTTTCCTCTTTTAGGCTCTTAGCATTTGAATAATGAAATAATTAATCGAACTAAGATTTCATAAATAAATTGTTTCATGTGAGACGTCTTCGATATCTTTGATAAACTTGTATGCTTGAACCGTGAAAATCAAAAGATAATTAATATGCAGAATAATACATCATAAGATTACTTTACTATTCAGAATTTACCTTAATTACCTTTGAAACTACTCGTAACACTTAACTGGTCTGAATTCGCCCTCCAGTTAGCTCTGCCGCCGCACTTGGCCACCGTCCTCACAGTTTCCACAAACGCTTCCGTTTCCAAATCCTCCGCAAGAATTTCCGCCAATTGCTCTGGAGTTATCAGAAGCCTCACCTTCCACACTCCACAACCGTCTCCACCGCCATTCGTAGCCGTCTTTACTGGCGTTTTCCCAAAAGACATCCTGTACGGCGTTGCTAATTGGTCGGAAGAATGTTGTTGAGCGGTTGAAGCGGCTGCGGTGGAAGAAACAGGGAGGAGGTAGTAAATGTTACCGGGAAAGAGCTCTTCGCCGTGGAGAAGCGGCGGAGATGAGTTACGGAGGCTTAAGGTGTCGTGGATGACCTGGCCGGAAATTCGTTGGCGATGAATTCCGCCTAGATTGGAGGATGAAGCTCCATTACGCCGCCGTTTGGAGTCACCATTTTTATTAATAAATCATCTCTATCGTATAATTTTCCTGAACCACCATTGCCTTTGAATACGCAATTACTCATTTTCTTCACACACTAAATAATAATACAATTATGTATACTTTTATAAAAGTCATGGAATCTGAAGAAAACCTAAATGGAGAAGAGTTTAGGATGAAAGGTTTTCTCTGCGCAGATGAAGTATAAAACTTTAGGACGTCAAAGAAAATAATTGTGGATGGTCCACCACTTTTCTTGATAGAAAAGGAACGAAGATCCTGTTACGATCGATTTTAATATCATCCATATTATGATTTTTCTTTTTCTAAAACAATGATTTAATTTTTGTTTATTTGAAAGTAGTTATAGTAATTATAGTCTTTTTGTAGAATAGTTGGTAATATAGACAATTTGAAGAATTATTGGCAACATTTTAAATAAATGGAGATGAAATTATCTAAGAAAAGTATTAGATCACTTGGTGCAGTGTAGAGATGTCAAAATATATCAAATGGAAAAATTATTGTATTTTTTCGTTAAAAAACTTGCGTTTTTCCTCCTACACCGCAAAATAGTATTTTCTCGCAAAAATCACAAAATTGTGTTTCTCCACTAAAACCGTAATTTTTTTTGCCCGCAAAAATCGCAAAATTTTGTTTTACCGCTAAAACCGTAAAATTGTGTTTTCCAGACAAAACCGTAAAACTGTGTTTTTCCATAAAATTTTCAAATGAAATATTCCTTAAAATGAAAATTATTTATTATTTTGAAAATAATTAATATAATGAGTTATTGGTTTAACCTATTTACCACCTTAACCCATTAAATTTATTGAGTCAAACCTGATTTGAAAGAGAAAATATAAAAAAATACGCTGAGAACAGATCTACGAATAATGATTCGAAATTGAAGGAGTTATATCAATCGGTTTTCAAATTCTTGCTTGTCGTATCAAGGAATTTAAAGAGGAGAAAAGGAACATAAAACTGTAATTTGAGTTTGTAGTTACAGCAGCTAGAGAAGAAAATTGACAACTCAAATGATGAACAAAACATGTCCAAGAAATGATAAAAAAGAATAGAAGGAAGTAAGAACAAAATCAGATACTTAACTGATTTCGCTTGGAGTCTCACTCTCACTCGCCGTTGTCATTGTCTCTGATGGTTCACCGATTGTTTCCATGTCAATAGTCATTGCGTCATCAACTTCTGCTTCTTCTACCTCTGTCATTATCTCATCCTTGTCGCCTCCAATGGCTTCAATTCCATTTGGTGCCCAATTTGCTGCAACCGTTTTTGTGTCTTCGGTTGCTGCGTTTGCATCCTCAGTGGTTTCTGATTGCGGATCCGCACTGATGGATAACATAGAAGTAACCAACAGATTCTGCAAAGAATCGGAAACATTCCCACAAATTCAATGTAAATGTTTATATCAAGTATTAAATCACAAAGGTAATGCTTTCAAATCTGTACCTTTTCTAATGCAAGCGCAAGCTTTGAGAGCTTTGGGTAGATGCTCCTTGCAGCCAAAAGGATCTGTTAAACACAAATAAATCAACAAGCTTTGTGGTTATAAACTTTTAAACAAATAAGAGGGGAATTTTTATAAGACACTCGCATGGCATACTTTGACAATTACAGTTTTCTCAAGAGTTACAAATGGCTAATATATGTCTCCTAGCCTAGTAAGACGAGTAGAAACTTTTAAGCATGGAACAATACTGATATATCATAAATTCGAGGAAATAAGTTGGTTTAGGATTCCATGAGGATGGATAACAACAGAAGAAGGTATGGAGTCAACTGATTATTTGCCTCTTAAATTACCACGCAAGTGGTTTTTTTTTAATTAAATCATGGCGAGCTAAAAAGAACATATATCTCCAACATTGAAGTAAATCATGATCGGCAAGCGCATCTACTTACCTCACAGAGTCTCTGCAGTGTAAATGGAGGACCTTCGTCGAAACTAAGAAGGGCTACAAAACAAGAAAAGAACAAAAAAAAAAAAAAACTTAAACATACTTCAAACGGCAAAATAAAAGGTCTCTGGGTAAAAGAGAACACTCAAGAGTTGTAAAAGCATATATAAAACTGGAAAAGGTCAGAACAACATAAAACAGCTTAAACAACTGAATTGCAAATCCCCTGACACATTTCTCAGCATATGTTCCCACACTGTACAATGACAAGCCATTTCATTTACACAGGTTACTTTCTTGATTCTATGCAGAGCTTTTTTTAGAAGCAATTTTGAGAAAAAAAAAGGATGGGTGAAGTTATAGCTAGTCTATTGGAAAATAGATTAGATAATGATTGACAAGATAAGTAACCCTTGAAAAAGCCCCTACGCCAAGACTCTTCTCATAGTTTCAAACTCTTATCAACAATATTTTTTGCAATCAAAGTAACAAAACTAACAAATGAGTAGATATAGACCTTCATCCAATCGACTAACCAGCTCTGAATATGTTTCTCCTAGGGATTCCTTTTGTTGTTCGTCCGTCATCGTTGCCTCAGGATACTCTGACGGAACCTTTAAAGCGCACCATATACAGATAGTTAGACATTGTAATTATTGGGATGGATGTGGAATGATAATATGTCTTATAAGCACACTGCTGGTAATACCTGCACATACCTTCTTCAACCACCACGATAGCTTTCCCTTTAGTTTCTCCCAGTCCTGCCTGTAGTATTTCAAGGAAAGAAAGTAGTCAACTAGATGTAGCAATACAGAGATCAGACCCTAAAACCTAGAAATACTCAGAAAGAAAGCCCCTCATCATTTCATTTAACTCTATACAAAAAACACAAAACCCGTAAGGAAAAGAAAAGATGCCAGTACCAACCATGCGTACTCATAGCTATTCAAAAGTGTCATTACCAGAACTTGCCGGTAGATGCTACTGCTTCTAATGTGCCCTTTACTTCTTCCTCAGACATTTCTACTTTCTGCACAGCTCCTCTGCAAAAGAAGATCACTCTGTTATATTCATTGAGTCACTTGACACCTGAACAAACAAAACAAAACAAAACAAATCTGGGAAGAGAACCACCAACACGAAGGTATGCCAAAAGAAAAATAGCCTCGGGAGTTTCCAACACACAAAATAACTTAAAATCTAAATCTAAACTCGTAAGTAAAAGTTGTGCAAATCGGTGAAAACCTAGATCCAGAACCAACATCAGAAACGTAAAGGTGAATCATCAATTCGATATCCAAGAAACCAAACATTTTTTTCACATAGACCTCAAGTACACTAAATGAAGTAGCATTAACTTATAGAGAGATTGGTTGAGAGAATTCAAGCAAGCGAGAGTGATGGAACAAAGATTTCGAGTAACGACTAAAGAAGGAAAAGAAACATACGGATGGTCGAGAATTTCGGGAAGGACGACGTGATCGTGGCGTGAAATGGCGTCACTGGGAGGAGGAACGGAGGAAATGTCGGGAGTTTCATGATCCGATGATGATGATGGCATCTCCGTTTTGGATTCAGAGTAATCTCCAGAATTCCTCGAATAACCCTAAATCCTGAATCCGCAGTTAGCCGGGTAAATTTCGATAAGGAGGAGGAAGGAAGGAAGTTCTGCTTTTGCTCTGACCCGACCCGAATCCAATCCAATCCAATCCGATTCGACCCGATCGATTTTCTTTGTAAATAACGTAATGCCTCATTTTATATGCGAAAGACGCGAAGACGAAAGGTAATTAGGAATGTAATTGGGGTTAAGTTCTTAGAAGGATTTTTTTTTAATTTTCTTTGTTAGGGTTTAAGTGTAAAATACTACTTTTGTCTTCTGGTCCAAAGGATAAATCTTTTGGAATTACAAAACTAGTAAACAGTAACCAGCTGTTCAGTCAAATTAAAAAAAAAAAAAAATGTCTTCACCAAACAAAAAAAAGACTCCTGCTTTCTCTAAATCAACTTTTCTTTTATATTTATAAAAGAACTTTATCGGGATTTTAGCCTATTCCCACATGAACTATTCGGTTCCCGAATAATCATACACAATATATCGATCAATGCTAAAATTACCATGAATTACCTATAATTTTGAATTTACTACATGAAATTAAAAAAAATTGGTTAATTTTCGATCAATGCTAAAAACACCATGAACTACCTATAATTTTGAATTTGCAATTAAACCAATTGACCAGGAATCGAACCCGAGTATGTACCATGGCAAAGATAATACTCTACCACTAGACCATTGATGCTTCGTTGTATGTTCAAACACATAACTATATATATATATATATATATATATATACGAAATCAAAATTTCTCAAATCAATTTCTTCTTCCTCGATTCAATTTTTTCTTCTTCCTTGATTCAATTTCTTCTTCTTCTTCCAAAATTTGGTATAAATGTCCCTTTTCTTAAATCATTTGCTCTCATCCGAATGAAGCTAAATTTCTGAGCCAGTTCACACAACATATTTTCACCAGCATTCTTCATTAAAATTCACAATTACTGAGAGAGAGGGATCATACACGCAAGAAATTACCTAGATCCATTGTAGATTGTGGACAGACATCGGAGCAGCATAACAAACCACACTCGATCCTCTCTTTCGCTGATTATCAACTCTCGTAGACACCGTCGCACTTCGCTGGCGATCTATCGATACTCTGTCAAAATCCAGAAGAAAATAATTACGCAAATAAAAAAATAAAAAAAACAATCCAAATCCAGTAATTCAACCACTGTTTGAGAATTTAATAAAATCGTGTGTTTCTGTGCCATGTGAGACAACTGCATAAATCACTGAATAGAAACCGAGAAGATTGTATAATTTGTGTTTTTAATTACATCCTGGTGGAGAAATCCATGACCGGAAGATTCTTCCCTGAAACAATTTTCATATAGCCATGTAATTGTAATTAGCATAATAACAGAAGATGTTATAGGTTTAATTTTGGAAAGAATCTACCCGAAAAAAAGAGAACGTCTTACTTGTTTGTCTTGTTTGCCGGAGGTGGTTGGACCTTATTCGCGAGGTCCAGAAGAAGGTGACAATCCGTGAATCGCCGGTCCGGTTCTTCCCACTCGCTGCTAGAGGATATGCCTCGCTCGTGTGGGTTGTAATCGACCACCGGCTAGCTGACACGCCATAACCGCATCAGGTAAGTGTCACTCTTATACTCTTATACCTTAAAGACTTTTATGGGTTCCGACTCTGACTAATTTTTTTTTTTTTTGTTCTCTTTATTTAAAGACGACAAGCAGAGCTGGAGATAGGCTCGTCCACTTGGTCTCAGACGCTGACCTGGCAGTCCTAGGAGCCGAGTTCCCGAGGCTTCAACGCCTGGAGCTGTTAGGCTGCGATCTAGTTACTCCAGCGGGTCTTACGCACCTAGTAGAGAGGTGTTCTAGCCTGTCCTATCTACATATACAGGTAAAAGTTTTCTAAAAAATTAAATTAAATTATTTTGCTATGAAAAATAAAAAATAAAACAAATTTTGTTTGACATTGTGCCTTTGTTTTCTAGGCCTGCCGTCACTTTGATGACGATGGAGTGATTGCCGTCGTTGGAGCTTGCCCTGGCCTCGAGCACTTGAGGATAGCCTTTTCAGCGGGGATCGACACACTCGGCACACTTACGAGGGTGTATGCTCTCGGTTGTCCGGTTTCTGAGGCACTACGTGTCTTTCCCCTTATGGTCTAGCTTTTTTCTTTTACGATTTTACATTGTTTTGTGAATTCTTTCAAATATTTTACACGTATCAAATGTAAAAAGGAAAACATATTAAAAATTTCATTCACTTTATAGTAAAAAATGTATAGAAAATTCTCGTTGTTTTGGATGGCAGTATCATTTTTTGTTGCCAAAACTGTGTAACCACGTGTTTATGCTAAACATTTTAAAAAAAAAAATCGACAAAAATCATGTTTTCTCGCCAAAAACTGGTCGTCTAAAATACAAAAATGTGTGTTTTCCGAATCTTGTTTTTTCCACTAGAATTGCGGGATCACGTTTTCTTGTAAAAAAATGTGAAAGTTTTATTTTTCTTCCAAAATTTTGGAATCTCGTTTTCCCGATTAAACGTGGGATTTTGTTTTCTCTCATAAACAACAAAAAACATAAAATCGTGTTTTATCGCTACTAAATAAAAACTTGTTTTTTTAGGGGAGGTGGGTTGGGTTAAAAATTGAGAATATTAATTTTTTCGCCAAAAACACAGAATCTTATTTATCTACTAGAAATACAAAATCACTTTTTTATGTGTCAAAAATTGCGAAATTACGTTTTCCCGTCAAAAATATGAAATTCGTATTTATGGTGAAAGTAATAAAACGTGTTTTTTGTTTGGCCAAAAACGTCAAACTCTTTTTTTGAAAGAAAACGCGAAAACACGTTTGTCTCTTGAAGAACGCGCGTTTTCCCGCCAACGCATGTCATTTTGAGGCAAACATTGTTTTACATCTTCCATCCTCTATATATTAAACGAGAAGCATTGGGGGAGTTTTTTTTTTACGTGTCAACGCCACAATTTTTCTTAACATTTTTATTTTTATTTATTTTAATTACATTATTCATGTTTCCAAACACAGCTATTCAATTCTATATATTATTTGTATATATACTCTATATATTCAAAGAGAAGCATTGGGGGAGTTTTTTGCTTACGTGTTGATAGATTCACAAAACACAATAACATCAACTCCCGTTGGCTAAGGATGTTTTGCTCATATAAGGTTCGTTAAGATATTTAATCAAACACTTTCAGTGCGTTAAATATCGTAAGATCTGAAACTAGGTTGCGAGTCAAGTTTCAGTATTAATAACAACCTAGATGAAGAAACCTGTAGATAAATCCTTATTCCAACAATTCTAATAAGCAATTCATGAATTCCCTTGAAAACCCTAAAACCTAACAAGAAAACTACTCACACATGCTCAAAGAACACAAACAAGTAGAAATAATGGAAGACATGATTGAATAAATGAAAAGAGATAATAAGGTTCATAAATCTTCTCCAAAATTGTCAAAAGAGGTTCAAAGATCTTCTCTCAATCTTTCAAAATAGAAAATCCAAAAAGTCTGAAGAAAATAAAACTTCGCCGTCAAAAAGGCTGAAAAATAAGTATATATAGGTCATGTGTCGAATTATGTTGAGTTAGGATGATTCTGGGGCAAAATAGGAAGTTCAAAAACTGCATTTTTGCGTCTAAGAAGTGGATCGATCGATACCAAAGTGTATCGATCGATTTGGAGGCTCCTGGAAATCGGTGTCGATCGATACAAGGGATGTATCGGTCGATACTTAGGCTCCCTTTTCCAAAATCCTGCGCATGCTTCTTCTACGAGCCAGATTAATATGCCTTCAGTAAATCGAATGTAACCTTGATCGCACCGTTGGATTTGCTTCAAAACACTTGCAAATGAAAGCTAACCCACGGCCTCTATCTTGTGTCAATATTTCAGATCAATACATTGGTGAAAAGGCCTTCAACGAATGCCAAAGTTCATACGCTAATGCATGACTCTGCATATTGCAACATAAATGGCTCAATTTCTTCCAAATCAACTTAAAATATGTAAAGATTCGATAAAGGACTGAAAAACTCTAAAAACACTTTGACGCAATAAAAGACTCAAAAGAAACACCAAAACATATGTTAGAAAATGATAAAAACCGAGTAGATCACGTGTCAACGCCACAATTTTCCTCAACATTTTTTTTTTTTTAATTACATTGTCCCTGTTTCCAAACACAACTATTCAATTCTATATATTATTTGTATGATAACAATATTTTTTCTACTTATATGTAATTCTGTAATTCAGATTATTTACCACAATTTATTAAATAACATGAACATATTATTAATTCAAAATAACAAATTTGTGTGTGTAAAATAACTATAATTAATTCAAATATTCAAATATTGATTTAAAAAATATAGGAAGTAAAAAAATAAAATGATATATACGACATTTACATTAAATATATATACATTTACATTGTAATACTTTATAAAAATAAATAGATATAAAATTCGAAGAAAATAAAATAAGTGTATTTTTTTTTTTAGTTTTAAAATTCCATCTGAACAATTAAAAGAGAAATAGAGTAGAGATTTTTCCTGATGTGTCATCGTCACATTTTTTTCCAATATATTTCCTTTTGTAAACAATTGCATTTAATAATTTAAATAAATTATTTTCGTTTTATTTTAATAAAATCGTTAAAAAAAAACTCGTAAACCAATTAATTGGTAATAATAACTTCAATACATATTTTACGAAGAAGTTAACTATACACAATAAGTAAGATAGTGAATCGTTTGCAGAATATTCTTTGCTAGATATTGTACCGTAAAATTGTTAAACATATATATAAGTAACTAAAAAATTCCCTCAAAATTATATACTTCAAATAATATTCTGTACTCTCATAAATTGGAAAAAATATATATGACAAACTTGGTTATCAAGTTTTACGTGTCAACTCCCAAATTTTCTCAACATATTTCCTTTATAACATCAAGCAATTAAAGGTTTTATTAAACTTCACTATTCCTTTATAATATACTAGATAAGTACCCGCATATATGCGGATTTATAATTTATTATTTTATAACCCGTGGAAAAAAAAACTAAAAACGAAAAAATGGAAAACAAAATTAGATCACCCATGAAAATATATCATACATAAATTTAGATACAGAGTTTTCGATGAAATAAATCTATACATTGAAAGAAAAAAATGGTGAACCATATGCAATAAATAGTTTTGGATACGATTATTGGACTTTTAATTTGTTGGTGTATAATTGATATATTATCAAATTGTGGTTTATATAGAGGTGATAAATTAGAATTTTTTTACTTTTATGATTAGTAATTAATTGTTTCCTTAATATAAATGGAAAAATTAAGGTTTTTTTTTTCATTTTTATATTAATTTTGTCATTTAAGATAAATTTAATATTTTTTTATTTTTAACTTTTTAGTAACTTTACCTTTTAATATTATGAATCGGTTATTAAATTTTACAAATTTTTAATTTTTTTTAATTAATCAATTTTTAATTTTTCCATTATTAATTTTAAATTTTTCGTTTTTTAATCAACTTTGGCTTTTAGGATAAATTTATTTTTTTATTTTATTTTTTGTTTAGTAATTTTACTTTTTAGAATTATGAATCGATTACAAATTTACCTTCTATTGTTAATATTATGTGTCAAAAACTAATTGTATTTTTTTCGGAAATTTCTTTTACACATGTCAGAATCTGACCGATTGACTTGACACATGACGCGATTGCACTTTTCTCTTTACGAACATGAAATTTCTCTTTACGTAATTATGTCTTATATTAGACAAAAGATTACATGCAGTTTATGGACGAAAAATGTTATGAAAAGTTTTTTTTGTTGTGAAATTGAGAAGTTATCAATTTAGTTATATAGGGTGGGGAATGAGAATTATTTTTCTTTTTAGTATTGTATTCCATTTTTTTAATTTTATTAATCAACATAGAAATACTAAATGTTTTTTCCTTTTTAAAAACGTTAGCTTTTTAGGATTGTAAGCTATTGTTTAATTTCATTTATTCTAAACTGAAATATGGTTTTTCCTTTTTTATATATATAAACTTTGGCTTTCATTCTTTTTCTTTTTAGGATTATAATTTATTGTTTAATTTCTTTATTTTAAACTAAAATATGGTTTTTTAACTTTGGTTTTTATTTATAATTTTTGTTTAATTTTTCTTAATCTTAACATAACTACTATTTTTTCCCTTTACTTTTTAGGATTAGGAATTCAATTTTAAATTTTACTTTTAATAATGTTAATATTATGTGTTAAAATATATACATTTTTTTATTAAACACATGTCAAAATCTGATCGTTTGACTTGACACGTGTCGCGATCAGCCGAATTACAAACTTTTAAACATTCTGCTTTATATAATAAAATGAATCGTATATATATTTTTTTATATTAAAACTTTTTATTTTTTTCTCACTTTACTTTTTCAATGTTATTTGTTTCCATTATATAAAACACAATTCTTTTTCCTTTTTGTTTTTTGTATTAGGTAGTTTTTATCTTTTCTCTTATTTTACTTTTTCAATGTTATTAGTTTCCATAATATAAAACATAATTTTTTTCCTTTTTGTTATTTAAAAAAAAAACAAAATAAATACTAACAATAGGAAAGTTTATATTATTATTTTGACACATGTCGCGATCTTAATCATAATGGAAATGATTATAAACTTTTAAGTTTGGTCGTATTAAAAATTTTCTTTTTAAGTTTAGAGTATATTTATAATATTCATTTTTTAAGTTTGGTCGTGGTTGTAAATTATAAAATTTTAGATTTTCTTTCTTCACTTTTCTTTATTATAAATTTTTCTTACTTATCCTTGTTTTTTTTTTTTTAAATTCTCTTTTTTAGTTTAACCTTTTTATAAGTTTCCTTTTGTTAGTTTTCTTTATTATAAGTTTTCAATATTTATTCTTGTTTTTTTTTTTTTTTTAAATTGCCTTTTTTAGCTTAAACTTTTTTAATATTTATTTTAATTCATTTTTTACTTTATTAATTAAATTGACACATGTCGCGATCTAAATTAACCGTGACAAATGTCACGATCTCGTGAATAAAAATTATCCTACTTGTCACGCTCACGTTTGAAAGATTCAGTTTTATATAATAAGATCATTTACAAGCAATTAAAAGTTTTATAGAACTTCAACCAATAATATTTAATTTTGACAAATTAATATTTTGTTTTATAATGCAATAACACAACTTATACGTTACATAAGTTTAAATATTTTTAAAAGAAACCATTTTTTCTCTCTTCTCTCTCATGCGATCACAAAGGTGATCGTTTGTTCTTCACGCAAATCAATTTTGTTTACGCCGCCGGGCTCTGTTACGTTGGTTATCTTGCCTTCCGATAATGCTGCAAAGGGATTAGAAGGACGGTTAGTGCCTCTATGAAGGCGATCGTTAAGGCAAATTTTTAACCGCCGTTCAATGGTGATCGGTAAGGCTATTGCTATTGATCGTGAATCATAGTCTCAGAGATTAATCTCGTTTTTAATAATCGGAATCATGCTCTTTATGGTGTTGTTCGTCGGAGAATATCTCGATCGAACTTACCGTAATTTTTTGGCGATTTTCTATCGGTTTTTGAACCGATTTCTTCAACCCCTCTCGACGGTGGTTTCTTTATATGGTGTGGAGCAGTGTCTCTCCATTTTTCACTACGCATACATCTCCGGCGTGGGCTTCCTCCCATTGCACGATGACATCAATTTGAATTCGTGTACAAGAGATCTTTGTATGCTAGATTTGAGTATTCCTCGTATTCTATTCATCTCCACCATTTGGTTTGGAGATGTAATTTGGGGTTTCGACCCAGGCATCATTGGAATTAGGGGAAATAATGAGAGCACGCCGTCAACGGAAGAATCTTTTGGATATGATGATTCTATGGCGATTTTTTCGGAGATTTTATTTTGCTAGATATGGCATTTTTATGGAAACAAATACCATGAAAACCGCCATGGAGGAAACAGTGGTGGAGCGAAATCCTCTTTGTTGTATGGCGACATTCGTACAGTCGTTGAAGATTGGCAATCCCAATATCTTTTTCTATCGGAAGAATCAGTAAATTGGGTTCTTGTTATTGCTCAAGCTTAATCCGGTACGGGAAAGACCTCTACGATTGACTCTTCAATTCGTGTCTGTTCCTTTTCCTGGGGATACCCTAATTCCAATTTTAACTTTACTGCTTTGTTCGGATTGTTCTTATATTTGCAACTGATGGGTGGGTTGATAATGGGATTCTCGCAATTTTGTGTTTTGCCTGACATGTAGAATAAATATAGATCAAACAAATTATTGGACTATTCTGGTTATGACCTATATAGAAGGTTATCTCTAAAAGGTATACAATAATATTCCTTTTTCAAAGGTGGTGATGATTGTGTACGTTGGCTAGTGATACTTGCTTGTAGGCTGCAAGATCTTTTTTACAAGTTTTACTCATCCATTTCGTTATCTCCGATTGCAGAATCAGGCCTTGATATTGTCCCCAACAAGAGAGCTGGCTTCACAGACAGAGAAGACGATTCAAGCTATTGGATAACACGCCAATATTCAGGCACATGCATGCATCGAGCGTTGGAGAAGACATCAGGAAGCTGGAGCACGGTGTCCATGTTGTGTCTGGGACACCTGGTCGTGTCTGTGACATGATAAAGAGGAGAAGTCTACGCACTAGAGCTATTAAACTTCTGATTCTCGATGAATCAGACGAAATGCTGAGCAGAGGATTCAAGGACCAAATCTATGATGTTAACAGATACCTTCCACCCAATCTTCAGGTCCTATTTCACTCCTCAAATATTAGTTTGTTTGCTAACTCTAGTTTGTTGGCTGTTATTGCATTTGTTTACTTATTTGATGAACTCTTTGGGTATTGGTAGTACTTCAATCTGTTAATGGACCGTTTATCCCATTGGTAGCTATTAACTACTGTATGAAGACCTAAATTCCATTCTATGATATTTCTAACCTTTTTTTTTTTTTTTGAATTGAATATTATTTCTAACCTTACACCTATGTTTACAGGTTTGCTTGGTTTCTGCAACTCTTCCTCACGCTATTTTGGAGATGACAACCAAGTTTATGACGGAACCAGTGAAGATACTTGTGAAGCGTGATGAGTTGACTCTTGAAGTACGTTTTTTCTTCTTCTGCATCTTTGTGCTCGTTGATTTTATTTTTAATTCCTTTTTCTTTTGCAGTAGGTCACACTAGTATGCTGGCTAACCTTTTTTGTAAAACCTTTTCAGGGAATTAAACAGTTTTTTGTTGCTGTTGAGAAGGAGTCGAAATTTGATACACTCTGTGATCTTTATGACACTTGCCACTAGTAGTAATAATTGATTTTAAAAAAAAACAAAAACAAAAATATACACGTAATCAAGAATGTTGCGCCAAAGACTGATCAGCTTTGGAACAAAAAGCTATTTCTGTCTATATACACATACATTCGTAATTCAGCTATGGTTACAATCATACAAACATGAAATTACACCATTTATATAAATATGTTTATGCTTGTATATGAGCTTGATCTCGCCAAAATCTTTAAGCTTTCCAATCTCAATGTTTAAGCAATCAACAAGCTCTTATAGTCTTTGGGTTCCATAACTTGCCAAACCAACCTCCTTGGCGGGCGCCGCCATTGTTCCTCTTCTCTAAAACCCTCTTGTTTTTCCCTCCCGCGTCTCTAGAAGCTTCTAGACTCTTCAACGGAACTAGCTGCGGGCTAATACCGCTCCCTGAAGGCGCTTCCACAATCTTGGTCACCATCTCTAACACTTCACTCATCTTGGGACGTGCCTTTGGGTTCCTAACCAAACATCTGTTGGCCACAACTGCTAGCTTTTGAACCGATTTAATCGGGTACTTCCCTTCAAGCCTCGGGTCTAATATGAGCTTGAACTTCCTTGTGTCGGATAGATAAGGTCTCACCCATTCTAGAAGCTTCTGCTCTCCTTTGGGTTTGTTTCTGTCTACCGGTCGCCTCCCTGTGATGAGCTCGTAGATGAACACTCCATAACCCCACACATCGCTTTTCGATGTGAGCCGGCCGGTTTGAATGTATTCGGGAGCTGCATAACCCATTGTGCCTACGACCTATAAAAGCCACGGAACCCAGTTAAAAAACATAGATATTTTTCAATCTTGCAATCAAAAGATGTGAATGCATAACTTACATCAGTAGAAACATGGGTAAGTCCTTCAGATGGACCTAAACGAGCCAAGCCGAAATCCGAGAGCTTTGCTTTCCAGTCTTCATCCAAAAGAATGTTTGAGGACTTGAAATCGCGGAATATTATCTGTTAAATAATAGATCAAAGTCACTAAAGAGAGAAAAATGAGATCAATTCGAGTCATAGCGTAGCAGAGTCATGACATTACCTGAAACTCCATTTGTTCGTGCAGGTATGTTAAACCACGAGCTGCATCTTGGGCGATTCTCAATCTGAGATCCCAAGTAAGGACTGTGAGTGACCGAGGGGATAAGTGGGATTCAACACTTCGGTTAGGCATGTATTCATAAACCAAAAGCCGTTGGATTCCACGTTCATCATCTTCTGCACAATAACCAAGCAATTTCACCAAGTTTGAATGCTCAACAACCCCGAGAAAGTTCACTTCCGTAACCCATTCCTTATGCCCCTGAAAAATCCAAAAAGTGAGATAATCGAGTTAGCCCCGTGGATAACTGATAAATCTTGAGAACAAGACTGGAAAAAAGACTTTCCTGCAACCCTCTTTTACCAAGCTGCTTAACAGCAACTTCGATTTTAATTGACGGGTCCTCTAAGTTCCTGACTGTTCCCCTGAAGACACAACCGAAGCCGCCTTCTCCAATCATAACAGAGCGGCTAAAGTTCTTTGTGGCAGACTTGAGATCAGTAATGCTGAACTCTCTGAGATTACTTGCTCTAGTAGACATTGTAGGGTACGAGCTCTTCCTCCCCATGGATGATTCCGTGCTTGTTCCAGAGACATCTCGAGAATTAAACTCTGACCCGCTTAGGTTTATGTCGTGGTCAGAGAAGTTAGAGGTCAATGAAACTGACTTAGGGGTCTTCTGTTCGTCTTTCTTGTCCCCGCCAGAGAACAGGAAACACTTCATTGTCGAGAGGAAACTAAAACACCACTGCAGGACATAACGAAACACTGATCATGTAAACATATACGGAACCAGAATATCTGAACAATTTTGTAGTTCGTTGGAGCATTTTATCAAACGACTAATCTGCAAAGTTAAAGCATTTCCACAGTGCCAGGTACATAACACTTAACAGAGTAATTGTTCTTAGACACGGAAAGAAATCATTTCAGAGTTTGATCTTATTCAAATTTCGAACTAAAAATTCAAAAGATCAAATTTTACTCGCAGGTCAAGAGGAAGGCATTTTCACCGAACAGATCCAACTTCTTTTCTAAGTAACACGAACCCTAATTTCGAGAGGGTGAGAGAAAGGATCTCGAAGGTATAATTTTGCAACTTGGTTTTCCTTTGCTCTAAGAGCCAACAGCGACATATAGAACTGTGACTTATTGAAACAAGCATAAAAAGCAGAAGATGATTACAACTCACCTTTGAATTTATGTTGTATACAGAGAAATCGAAAATTTAATCAGAAGAAGATGAAATTCAATCGCCAGAAGAGAAGGATGATAATGATTATTATGAAGTGGTTCATGATACGAGATCGTGGATTTTGAGAAAATATACGAATTGGGTGTTATGGATTTTTAAGAAGCGAAGTTGGGAAGAGGACGACGAAGATGAAGAAGTCGTCACACGGCAACCAATAAAAAAAAAAAAAAAAACAAGTCTTTACAGTTTACAGAGAGCTTAAGTCAGCAAAAGAAACGAGGAACCGCGAATTTAAATTGGACAAACAAAAAAGAAATAGAAAATTGATTGTATAATGTTTCAAAAAATAATATATATATTCAAATGTATCAAAAAGCTCGGTTTGATCCCGGTTTTATAACTTCTTCTACAAAAATAATTTGAAAATCGTATTATACACCTTCACCTCAGAGGCTCAGATGACAAATCTCGCAACTTCACCTACCAATATATGCATGACACTACAACTAAAGAATCATATTAAAGTGAATCAAATCATATTTGACTCGTGACCCTTCCCAAATCTAAGTTCTCCTTACTCATTAGTGTGTTGCTTCTTAAACAAACTTAAAATGGTGCTCTTTTCTATACATCGTGGTCTGAAAATATAATCTCCGTATCTGATCTGTTTTTTTTATATTTAACGAATTAAAAAATAGTTGTAGGAATTTAATACAAAATAATATATATTGTTTTTACTAATTTCCTAAAGCGTTGATAAGTATTTTGAATAGGATACAAAATTTCTAGTTTGATTGAAAAAAAAAAAAGAATGTAGAAGAGAAGTAAAAGTCAAAGTTGTTTGATCCTTATTGGTCAAAGTCAACAGATATTGACAAGCCATATTGGTCCTACCCTACATACATTATCTATCAAATTTAAAACATCCCAAACGACACAAAGTTGTCATATCCAATCATCCATCATTCGATAGAAATTGTTCTATGTATTATGTACCGACACAAAAGATTCTGCAAACTTTGGATTGCACAGAAATGTCCATATACTCCAATATAGTTTCCTTTGACCGACCTAAATTGAATTCGAACATATAAACAAGTTACTATTATATGGAACTATGTCATGTTTAGAAGGGTAAATGTTCTATTTTCTCCCGTAAAAGTATTACCTAGTAACAGATCCACACGAAATTTCACCCTCGTCTTAAATTCCTCTACTTTGAAAGTTAAAAACTTATTTCCCCCCAATTTAAAAGATCGAAACATTTTTTTGTTTTGTTTCTCTTGGATGTGTTACAGTCACAGTTTGATAATTTTGAACTTATATATCTCGTTTTTTTCATGTAGACAAAACTCTCTGCTCAATGTCGATAGTGGAATGGCATAATGTGCCTGAATTTGATTCAGAGATTCCTCGTGATGTTGATTCTGATGGTGAAGATCGAGGAGAGCGTAATGACTACAACATTGAGGAAGTTGTAGCTCAGTTTGCTGATGAGCCTCCCATCATGCACAATGTGTATCCGGAGACTGATGATGATGAAGGAGATGAAGTGCAACGCACCCGTATCAGAAGAGGTAAGGGGAACTTGTATTATAGACAAGTTTTCATCAATGGGATAGCCTTTAAGGAGGTTGTACTTGACCACGCTTTGAAAACAGGTCGGAACATAAAACAGTATAGGTATGACAAAAATAAGATTGGGTTTATTTGTGGAGGTAAAGGTTGCTCATGGCGCATATATTGCTCAGTTTCGGTAAAGTGTAATAGGTGGCAGGTTGCAGTCTTTAAGAAATATCATACATGTGTTCCTAATGGGACTTGTGAGATGCTAAAAGTCCCTGCCATTGCCAGATTGTTTCTTGATAAGATCAGAGAAGAACCGGACTACTACATGCCGATGAAGATTGAAGAATTGGTTATGACTAAATGGAAGATATCTGTGACAAGGCCTCAATGCCAGCATGCTAGGTATAAAGCATTGGGATGGATTGAAAGAGAGTATGCTGAGCAGTTTTCACGTCTTCGTGATTACGGGGCTGAGATAGAACAATCAAATCCTGGATCTTCAGTGGAGATTGACTGTGTGACAAATGAGGAAGGAGTACATGTCTTCCAAAGGTTCTATGTCTGTTTCGACAACCTTAGAAGAACATGGAAAAACACTTGTAGGCCTCTTATAGGAGTTGATGGGTGTTTCTTGAAATCTGTTCAAAAAGGTGAGTTGTTTGTTGCTATGGGTCGAGATGCGGATAATGCAATCTATCCAATCGCATGGGCTGTAGTACAAAAGGAAAACACGGATAACTGGCAGTGGTTCTTTAGAAAGATCAAGACTGATTTAGGACTAGAAGATGGAAATGGATATGTTTTGGTCTCCGATCGTCAGAAGGTAAAATTGTGTTCATATTTTTGCTTATTTGTGTTCATATTTTTGCTTATTTGTGATGATATTTTTTGACCTATGCTTTTTTATAGGGCTTGATCATTGCTGCTAAGGAAGAGCTACCTAGGATTGAGCACATAATGTGTGTGAGACACATCTACACGAACTTGAAGTCTCGGCATGGAAAGAAGCCCTTGATCTGGCAACTAGCTTGGAGCTACAATGAGCCAGATTACAGAGACAATTTGTTGAAGATAAGGCTCTATGATGAAACTGTTTATGTTGATGTGATGAAATCAAAACCAGAGACTTGGTGCAGGGCATTCTACAAGCTTGGACCGTATTGTGAGGATGTGGAAAACAATTCCACATAATCATTTAACAATTCTATAGGTATGGTTTTTTCTTCTTTTGAAACTGTATTTTGTGGCTGTGAAACTGTTTTTTATTTTTTTGAAACTGTTTTTTGTCTCTATTTTTATGAATGTATTATTCACTGTTTTTTCAGGTAAAGCCAGAGATAAAGCTTTAGTGCCGATGCTAGAGACCATTGCCCGACTTGCAATGGTTCGTATAGCCAAAAGAGATGTCATAGCCACTAACCACATAGGCATATGTACTCCATATGTGATCAATTATCTGGCGGAGTTACATAAGAAAGCTTTTGAATGCTTTGTTAAACCATCCACCCACATGAGGTATGAATCTAGACTCAACGGATGTGCTTATGCAGTCGGCTTGGACCGTAGGACTTGTAGCTGCAGAAGATGGGATATCACAGGCATTCCTTGTGAGCATGCATACGGAGTGATCCTCCGCAGGGGAAGTGAAGCTCAAGACTATGTGTGCCACTGGTTTAGGACAAATATGTGGAGGATGAATTATACAGACGGTCTTGTTCCAATTAAAGGTGCAAAATTTTGGCCAGTTGGAGAAGATCCACCGATAATTCAACCTGAGGTACCAGCAATGCCTGGCCGGAACAAGATACCTAAGGCGAATAAAATAAGGAAGAAATGAAAGAATGAGTCTCCGTTGAAGAAGAAAGACAAATTGTTGAAGAGGATCATGCATTGCGGAATTTGTGGAGCAGCTAATCACAACTCACGGTTCCATAAAAAGAAATCAACAACGATTTACTCTGATTTTTTCAGAATTGGTTTTTTAAGAAGATTGATGAATTGGTTTTGGTCATCTATCTTGTTCTCTGATTTTTTTCAGGCTTCTCTAGGTGAAGAATCATCTGAGGTTGAATCTTCACAAGGAGTTATCACTCAGTTTGGGAATTGAAGTTGTGATTTGCAGATGTGTTTAGCAGCTGTTTTGGAACTGTTTTCAGTCTATTTTTAGGTTGTTTTTGGACCTGTTACAGCATGTTTTGCGGTTATTTTTGTACCTGTTTCAGTGTGTTTTGTGGCTGTTTTGGACCACTTTTCAGTCTATTTTTAGGCTGTCTTGTAATGATCAGACATGTAGCTACGGTTCTTTTAATGATCAGACATGAAGCAGGTTTTTTAAGAAACAAAACACTGGTTGTAAACATAACATAACAGGTTTTATTCCACTTTTAAAAAACACGATGCATGATTTTTAAAAAACACAAGATTCTTAGATAAAACACAAGAGTCAAGACAATCACCTAACAAAGACTCAACCAACGACAAACACAAGACAATCACCTAACAAAGACTCAACCTATTACCTTACTGCAACCAACAATGATCAGACATCCAACACACACAAGTAACATCATTTTCTTCATGGAGGACTTGGCTTCAACTAGAACTTCTTCCACTCTTTCGAAAATCTCTTTCTCTAGCTTCATTTTGAGATTCTCAAACATCCTCTTCTCGGCATCCATAGAAATTGTTGTAATCTCTTTCACATCTTGTTCAAGTCCTCTTGTTCTAAACGCCAAAGCCTCTATCTCATCCAACAATGCCTCATCAACCCACTTGTAAGTGTGGTTATCATTTATAAGCTACAACAATTCATAACTATGATAATCAAAATTGATAGTAAACCAAACCATTTTGACAATGAAAACACAAAGACATCAGTTTACCTTTTGTTCTGCGGCAAACGCACAACGATAGTATCTCCGGTGCGGGTTCGCATCGGACTTAGACATTCTTGCCACAATGATTTCCCCCACACCAACATCTCTTCGGCACACCCACAAATCTTCTTCTTTCTCGACCAGATACGGTTCCACTCGAAGCTCCAGATTCATGGCTCATCATCATAATCAAATTTCAACCTACAAAAAAAAAACATCTAACCACGATAATGGAGTTTCTGAAGATGTAAAACTATCAGACCACGATAATCGAGCTTCATTGGATCGAAATAATATTAGAAAACCTAACCTAACTACAAACTCACAATCCCAATCGAAATCAGCTAAGAATTTGGAGAAATATTTTTTAGGGTTCGTCAAAGAGATTTGGGGATTTTAAGACGGATCCGATTTTAAGCTGGATTTCAATCACGTCGGGTCGGGTTTACGGATCAGATTTCAGTTTGGGTCGGGTTTTTAATTCGGTCTGGTATCCGGTATAAGTAGTTTCGTACCAGGTTAAGGTCGCAAACCATTAAAATCGACAACTGTGTGTAAATATGTTTCGATTTTTCAAATTGGGGGGAAATAAGTTTTTAACTTTCAAAGTAGGGGGATTTAAGACGAGGGTGAAACTTCGTGTGGATCTGTTACTAGGTAATACTTTTACGGGGGGAAATATGACGTTTACCCTATTTAGAAATATCAAACTGGAACTGGGTTTAGAAGTTATTTCCATTTTAATATGATATTGCTGTAAACTTGAAAAATTATGTGAAACTAATTTCTGTGAAAATACATGAGCGTATATGCTCATGGCATTCTGGGTGGTCTAGAGAAAAGAGTGTGACAGTGTGTGTTTCCTTGCACAAACGACCATTGATCACATTCGAATCTCTCGTCGATCCAAGGTTTTGTTCTTCTCCGAAAATCAATTCGGGAATTTTGAAAAAGAAAATTGATTTTTTTTGTTGGGTTAGTGTAAAATAAGTCTCATTTTAAAAAATCGTTGTTACTTGAAAATTGATATAAACCTAATTAAATGATATCGAATTACTATCTAAACAATCCATAGTTCAAAAAAAAATTCAAAAACTCCAAGTCCTCTAAAAATGAAGATATAGGTTTTGTTCGTCGGCCTAAGATTCGAATGTGATAATAGTTTATCTTCAAAGTCCTCTAAAATGAAGATATATATACTCGGCCTAAGAGTAATAATATTTATTAATTAATAAAATTTTGATAAAAAAATATAACAACAAAAACAGGCCAACACGAAGACTCAATAGCTCAAAGCCTCAAAAAGGTGATACAAGCAAACAACGATGATGTTTATTTGGGACGTATATATATCACCAAAATCTCAATCAGAGATAAAACTAAAAGGATAATTTGGGAGACTTTTAGGTTTAAGACTTATTCCCAAAAAGCCCTAACTTAGCGGGTGAGCGCTCTATCCGTTGAACTATGAAGGCAAATGTGACACGGTGTGGCCCTTTCAGTTTTTATTTAGTTCTATACACGTTTTTTTAGGGGGTTTACAACCATTATGTAGCATACGAGTTACATCTCGTACGAAACTTAAAAGTATACCGTTTCTTTTTTTGTCCTCATTAACAAAAAATAAGGATCAAACGTTTTACGAAACACTCGCATGCTAGTATACTACTGGTTTTTGGATTTCGTGTATAGATCATATTGCTCTTAGAGACGTGAAAGAGATTAATTTGATTTCGGTTGTAATTCAAGATATATACTTGCAGTTGCATAAATCCGAGGTTGAACTTGTAGGTTCCTTAAAGATTTTCTAATAAAATTGTTTTGAAGAATCCTTCGTGTCAAGTACGTTCGAGTTTCTAAAATCTATATAACCAGCGTTTGTTTGATCGTTATCTATGCAACTCTAAGCAGAGAAGCAACAAAAAAAAAAAAATCAAATCTCTACACATGGGCATGTACACTGACACGATTACGTACACTATTTCTCGGGATAATAGTATTATACCAAAGCAAACTTTGTTGTCCTCAAAGGTAAGAGAGATGCAATAGCAAATAGTTACGGATGGCGTGATAATCATGGTTGGGGTAACAGAGGTGGTTGTGGCTAGTTTGGCCATTTGCGATGTCCCTTCATTGTGATCGAAGCGGAAGATTCCATTATTTTCTAGCTCAAGCTTTTTGAAAAAGCTTTACACTGTGTGTAATTTTCTTTCCAAAAATGGTGTGACTCAGTGTCACAGAATGTGTTATTTCCAATAAATAACGCAAGTGGTTAAAAAAAAAACCTTTGTCGGAATTTATCTAAATGCTATGGTAAGAAAACTTGTTAGATATCTTCACGTTTTGAATGTTAGCAGAGAAAAACTCAATTTACAAATGAAAGAAGATGTATAATAGACGTCAAAAAAAAAAAAAAAGATGTATAATAGAAATTAGAAAACTGAAATAGATTTTTTGTGGTGGGGTTGGGGTTGGGGTTGGGGT